>JAOTRH010092517.1:0-16454 GCA_034768845.1 Heliamphora exappendiculata
TTAAGAATCTTCCCCCCCCCCCCCCCCCCTCGCCCGGTTTATTCTATGGGTTGATTTGTTTTATTGCAATTATTAAACTCTTAAATTTAATTTAGACTTAAGAATTATTTTTTTTTTTCCGTTTGTTCTTGTGTGCAGCAATTCCACGAGTTTTTGTCAAGCAAAGCACGACAGAAACCAAGAAATTCATGGTCGGCTTCGCAAGAGGAAGATCTAGGTCTAAGGCTTGAAGCAAAATTTAATGCGGCTGAGCAAAAAAGGTGATTTCTTTTCCCCTAACAACATTGTTGTACGGGTAAAAGTCTGCACAACTAAATAATCGTTAGGCCCTCGACTTAAAAGATCACGAGTCAAACTCCACATAGCTCTGCTGGCTCTTTTACCCTAATAAGCTTATTTTCAAACTTAATTAACGAAATAGAAAATTTTAAACTTTATTCCCTATTTACGTAAAAATGTGTTTAGTAAATACGCTTTCTTTACAAATATGTTTGAAAAAAGCTTTAGTTTTAAGGAAAAAATATTTAAAAGTAAAACGTGTTTACTAAACAGTTTTATGCTCTAATTTTTGTAATACATAAAGCGTTTTTGTTAAAAATGTTTTATTCTTTTTGTAAAGAAAACGGTTTTGCTTATAGCGTTTTAAAGCTTTATACAAAAAATGTGATTGGCAAAAAACGCTTTGAGTGTAAAATTTTTTACACAAAAAACGTCTTTAATAAACACGTTTTTAAGTTGATTGCTCTGTTTCCCAACCTACTGGTGCAATCGAGGTTTGAGTTTGACTCGGTGCTTCTCGCCAGAATCGCTGCACTGAAACGCGAGAGCTTCCGAGTTCGTTCCTTGGTGGAGATCGATTGCCACTTTCACGCAAACGTAAGTTTCATACAAATCGAATCAAATCAACGGCTTTGACATATATTGTGTTTTGTCATAGAGAATATATATATGTTTCTTTGATAGCCAGTTTTTTAGTTGATTGCTCTGGGTTGTCTTGCCTTTGCGTTGCCAAGGACATTGTCGAGAACAACCCTGGCAGCCGCGTTCTTCTCGCAACGTTGAAAACCACCATCATCGGGCCTCGCCTACGCTTGCACCTATGATCTCTTCGTCAGTGTGGAACACCGTGAAGGTTTAAGAGAAAAACGTGTTTAGCAAACGCGTTTTCTTTTTAAATATATGTATAGCGTGCTTGTTAAACACGCTTTTTATATAAACTACAAAAGCGTGTTTGCTAAACACGCTTTATATGCAGGATTTTAAAAATGTTTTTAGTAAAAACATTTTACGTGGTAAAGTCGAAAACGTATTTGCTAAAAACGTTGTTATATTGTTATATTGTTTTTCTACACCGCATGTGTTGCCCAGCGTTAAAGTGTGTTTAGCAAAAACGTTTTCATGTAAAGTGTTTTTGCTAAACACGCTTTTACGTTGGTTGAGAATAAAGTTTAAAAACCCTTATTTCGTTAATAAAGTTTAAAAATGAGCTTATTAGGGTAAAAGAGCCCAGCTCTGCCCGAGCTTTATTGGGCCTAGCCGAACTCATGATCTCCTTTTTTTGATTAGTTTTTACTGCAAAGCCGAACACCATTAGTGCTTCCTAGCTAGGAGTGTTCGACTGAAAAGTGCTCCGACGCCGAAGTTAGAACTTCTTGGAGACTTAGAGAAATGAAATTTTGAGTGTAAGTTTTCACGTACTTATACCCTTATGGATGTGGTTCTACTTATAGGAGTAGGTATCTTGGAGATTAAGGCCCGTTAACTGTTCAGGACTACTCCTTCCTTATCAAAATAGGTTATAACCCCTTAATACTCTGGTTTTGATGTTCTCACAAACTGGATTAGTTTCTTTTGGTGACTTCTTCTATAATGGCCGAACAGACAACCCTTACGGGGAGTTCTTTCTTCCGATGATGTTGTTTTGATTGCCTAGTTTCCCTCTTGGGTTATTCTTCCCTTTGATATTCACTTGACTAGGCTTTCTTATCCTTATTCAAATTGACATGGCACGCACTGCTCTCCATTTATTACAAATAAAAAATGAATTATTCCCTTAGAAAATCTTCAACAAGCTTCCAAAATATTCCAACTTATACTCATCTTCAAAAAGTCTTGCATTCCCCTTTATCTGAATCACCCACAACAACATAAAGACTACACAACTCCAAATTACCTTTGCCTTATAATTATGACCAAAGGCCCTAAAATCAATCATAAGGTACTTAATTGCTCCCCCGACTATTTTGACTCATTATCTTTTTCTCCATTTCGAATGTACACGTGCATATTGGAAATTAGGCACAACATTATGCCCATTATTCGAAGAGAGATCAATTGTTGTCGGATTGATTTGCTTTTGATTCTTTTTCATGGAAAAGCATTTTGAAGGTAGAGGTTTAGACAAAGGTTTCTTTCTTTGTTTGGAGAGTAAGACTTCATTACACTATTGAAAACTTGGACAAAATAAGCTGGATGCTTGCCAATTGTGTTGCATGTGCTGCGAAGGAACATAATTTCATTTCATTTTTACTGAAACAACCAAAATGTTTAGTTTCTTAGGAAACCAACATGAAATATGTGTAGATGACCGAAATCTGTTTTTTTCCATCAAAACATTCTGAAATTCCCAGAGATTTCACCGATACACCATGAGTCTAGGAGTTGTTCAACATCTTATTAGGGATATCCTGCATTTCTGTTTCCCACTTCATTTTGAAGGAAAGATCTGAATACGAAGGGAAGTTTATTAGAGAATATGAGAGTAGAAATGAGAAGAGTTGAGAGAGAGAAGACGATAAAACATCTTATTCTATTTTCTTTGTTACTATCAGTACCTTTTTTCTATAAAAAATTATCATCTATTTTTTTTTCATCATTACTGGTAAATCTTTCATTTATTTATTTTTTTAATGTGCCTCTAATGTTTTTGAACCTTTGTTGAGCCTTGGTTGTTTATTAACTTTTAACCTTGTCTCTCCACAGGACCTCGTGGACTTTGGAAACCTTTTGACCTTTATTTGTAATTAATATTGTAATTTTTTTATTTATTTTGGATAATTTCTAATACCTTACTTGGTTTAGACTTAGAATTGTATACACTTGCTTCTTTATAAGATATATTAATTTTTTTACATTAGTCTGAAAGTTCTTGGTTTACACTGGGTTTAGTTTAAACTTGTAAACTTATATACGTTTAAGTGAAGAGAAGTATAGACCTCAACATAATTAATTAGTTAATTCTGAATCTATGATAATATATAAACATTTATGCATTCTTTAGTCTTCTTTTCCTTAACATTTGAATAGGCTCCCAAAGTTCATTTGTCATTTTCCTCATGTTTTTGAAACAATGCTAATAGAAGCATGAAGCATCACACTGTACCTTGGGTGTCAGAAGGTAGAGGAGTCATTGTATCACGTGCTATACATTGGGGGAGCTCGGATTTATGGTTGATCTTGTTGAAGATGTCTTTAGTATTCCATTTTTTGCCCAAACGGGAATTTCGTGAATCTATCCTTTGTTTTCTAGATTTTGGGGGACAGCTTGGATTTATGGATGACCTTGACTATGCATACTTCTAATATGGAGGCTGTACTCTTTTTGTTCCTTTATGGATTTTCTCTACTAATTAAATAAAAAAGAAAGGACGCCTTTGATCTCCCTGATCAAGTTAAAAAATTTGAGAGCATGATTTTGACCTTTGTGATTTGAGTTCAAGAATATAGAAGTGTTAAATTGGAACACCTTGAGATGGAGCCAGTCCATTGGTGGTAGTAATTAATATTGCGTTGATAGTCCATGGTGCATGAGTTTTCCAATAGCATGTTTAACTTCATCTTGGTATATTTTATGTTGCATTGTCTTGTGACTTTTTATATGTTCTAATTTGTTGGGTAGATGCCCTACTTTTTTGGTTGTTATCCTTTTTGGAAATGAGATGTGTCAATCAGTGCCACAGATGGGGGAAGAAAATGTTTATTTTTTCATAAGGTGTCTCATGCTCACTTCAATTCCGTCCCTTCCTTTTTATGTGCTTGGTTGCAATGAGAACAGAAGTTGTTCACATGAAATACTGTAATATGAAAGATAAACCCGACAAAGTAGATATGATTTCAATTGTGAGGTATGAATTGTGTGTAGTTTCCCTTGGAGTTGATCTGCTTTTTGTTAATGATGCCAACAGGTCGAGTATTCTCGCTAAGGTTCAGAAACGCTTGGCTAGGTTGGATGAGCTACGAAAAGCAGCTAAAAGTGGATTAGAAACACGTTTTGAGAAGGAACGTGATGAGCTTGGCATGAAGGTGGAATCACGAGTTCAGCAAGCAGAGACAAACCGGATGCTTCTCCTCAAAGCTCATAGACAACATAGGGATGCAAAGAAGCAACTGGCAGCTCAGTCATTGTTACGGAGGCTGACTCAGGAGAGCAAGTATAAGGAGTGCGTGCGAGATGCAATTTACAAAAAGCGAGCAGCTGCTGAAAAGAAACGCTTAGGATTGTTGGAAGCAGAGAAGTCAAGAGCGCGGGAAAGGGTGTTTCGAGTGCGGCAGGTAGCAAAGTCTGTATTCAGTCAACGAGAGACTGAGAGGAGGAGATTAAAGGAGCAATTAGAAAATCGGCTCCAAAGGGTATGTCTGGTCTAAATTAAAGATTTCCCTCTTATAAAATACCGTTTTCGTTGTGTTAACTTCCATTTTGGTAGTCTTTTTCTATCTTTTATTAATTTGATTGATCAAATTTGAAAATGACTAGGCTAAGAGGCTGAGGGCAGAGTATCTGAAGCAGAGAGGAGGTTTACATGATTCACCTTGTGGAAATTTAAACACAATGGTCGACCAAGGGGAGATTTTGTCAAGAAAGCTGGCAAGGTAAAAAGCTGCTCCATCCGTAAGGGGACATATTATTTCCTCATCTTGAAGGATGTTTCTGTAGTTTTATTTTTCTATTCACGCTTTATTTATCTATTTTTTCCAGTTAAAAGTTTATAGTTGTAACTTGTAAGTTGTTTTTTGAGCATCAGTCCTATTAATTTCAACCGGGGTAAGCTACTTAAGGTGTCTTATCCGTGTCAGTGTGTTTCGATGAAACATTGGAATTTCGATATTTCGCAAATGTTTTGTTTTGGTTTCCTAGGAAATAGAAACAATTCCTAGGAAACAGAAACATTTCGTACTGTTTTTTTTTTTTTTTGAAGATCAGATAAGCAACGGGAAAAAAAACAATGAAAAAGGAACGAAAAAAACTTGAGGGAAGCTTTGATACCAAGTTATATTTCAGTACAAAAAGAATGAATTTGGGGGAGAGAAAGAATGGAGAGAAGAATCAATAGACGGCTAATGAGAGATTTGCCAAAGCTAGGTCAACCTCTCTAAGTGTCATTATTTATATAAGCATAGAGATAAAAAGTACATAAATACTCTTGGAGTAGGCTAATCATAATACTTAACAAAGATCAATTTTCGATTGATTGTGTAAGCTCTGTAGTTGAAAATGATTTTGAATGGGCTATTAGCATTTGTAAAATGGGAAGTTAGATAAAAACTTGTCTATTTTTGGAACAAGAATTAAAGTACCCCCGCCCGAGGTGAGAAGAATTGAGAAGGCCATAATTGCATAATTATCCTTCATTGTTAATGTCTCTAGCATGACCACGACGAAATAGTGCTTCAGAAAATTGATTAGCAAAGGTAATTGGAATACAGAAATGGTAAGGGTATGAGAGGGGAAGATCTTTTCCTTGAGCACAACAATGATATATTTACTTCAAGGATGTCATTTGGCTACACCTCGGAAGTGGAATGATCCTATTTCATATTTCTGGAGGGTAATATGATCTTATATAATATCTGAAGTAACACGACTTCTCAGAGCATTCTGTTTTCAAGTTTGCAAACTAAGAACCCAAGTTATGTCATCCACCACTTTTCCCAGGAAAATAAGTACTTTTTAAATTCCCCACAAATTTAAGAGAACTTGGAATGCCATCAAATTTGTACCCAACAAATTGGATATCAGGACTTCAGGACGAGAGTAATTAATAATGGGATATCACTTACTCCTTGCTTTGTGAGGACTATCACTTTCTCCTTGCTTTGTGAGGACTATGAGTCCCATCTGGACTATGATGTTATACCTGCCAAAATCAAACAACGGATGGAATTACAAACATCCATGACAATACCAATTCCTGGACTAGATAGTTCAATCCTGAACAATCCGGTCATTTGTTATCCTACAAACAAACGAGCCCAGATTATGTTATATACACTAGTGGGCTAAACAAATTTGGAAATTATGCATGAACAGGGATTATGTTATATACCTTAGAAGGATTTAATTAATTATTTCATCTGTTGACAATGTGATCCACCTCTGTATGAGGGTGTGAGTTTGAACACAAGAATTTGCTTTTCCCAATTCACATTTTGCAGCCATGTTAGCATTGTTTGCCTCAACACTATGGTTACACCCTAAAAGGCAAAGGTTGCTTTACTTTTGCGTTATACACTTTTCATCCCCCGGTTCGGCCAGTATCTGAGTACTAATGAACGGCATTACATTTTCAGGTGCTGGAGGCAATTTGTTAGGTTAAGGGGAACTACTCTTGCCTTGACGAAAGCACATGTGGCATTGGAAATCAGTGAAAAATCTTCCAAGTTGATGCCATTTGAGCAGCTTGCTCTTCAGATAGAGTCAGCTACAACCCTCCAAACTGTAAAAGCTTTGCTTGATCGGTTTGAGAGCCACATCACTCTCAAAAGGGAGGCTTCTGATACTAATATTCTGTTTAGTTTGGAAAACATTGATCATCTTCTTAAACGTGTCGCTTCCCCCAATCAAAGGTGCAACATCAATAAAGCTAGAGGTAGAGGAATGGAAAGAGGAGGGTCTACCAGAGAAGCTTGCAGTCCGATCAAGTTGTCAAGGTATCCTGTGAGGCTTGTTCTTTGTGCCTATGTGATATTGGGACACCCAGATGCAGTTTTCAGTGGGAAGGGGGAGCATGAAATTGCTCTGGCTGAGGCTGCGGAAAGCTTCATTCGAGAATTAGAATTGTTGATTAAAATTACATTAGATGGCCCAACCCATACTACCAAGGAGGAGATAATCTCTACAAGTTCAAGTTTACTGAGTTTTAGATCTCAACTTGAAGCTTTTGATAAAGCATGGTGCTCTTACCTTTATCGGTTTGTGGTGTGGAAGGTTAAGGATGCAAAGTTGTTAGAAGAAGATTTGGTAACAGCTGCTTGCCAGATGGAGCTCTCTATGATGCATACTTGCAAACTGACTCCAGAAGGAGATAATGCTGGTTTCTCTCATTATATGAGAGCTATTCAAAAACAGGTAGTATGAAGTCGGTCTTAACAATAGGGTGTTTGGTGTAGTTAAACTTATAAACTTGTAAATTATAGTTAAAAATACGTGATTATAACTTTAAGCATAAGTTACAAGAGTTTGTTAAAGTTGTAAACTTATAATTTCAAGTAGTAGAATTTGTATTTGTTGATTCAGAATTAGAAGCTTCAATTAAAAACCTACAAGTACACTTGTAATTATTCCTATTTTTTTGCTAAGCTATAAAGTAAAATTTAAAAGTTAAGTTCAAACAAGCACCCCAATATCTTATTAATCATCACCTATAACTTTATCTAATGTCTCCCATGGGATCATTGAAAAAATGAAGATGGTAACCCACAACTAAATAAATCACAAACAGAGAGTAAAACGATAACACACCAGATTTATGTTAAAACCCTATGAGAAAAATATATCACGGGATGAAAAACCATGGACCGACGCACCAACAAATTTCACTATTAAAAACAAGAAGTTATAAGACCTCAGATGCTTAAAAATTACAAACCCTTACGCAGAACACCTCACTCTGAAAGTCTTTCGCAAACTTTTGTAAACTTGCTGTCCATTGCAGGTGGATCTGACCCCGTCAGCTTTCTTGATATAATAGCAACCACGAAGCTTCACGCTTTGATCCTCTTATCCAATGGCTCCAATTCCACGACCAATGGTGATGGTGGTCAAAATAATGTGTGTGAAAGGTGTGAATGAATAAACTAATCTAGACCAACAGAACATGAATCTAGATTGAAAATATGGGATTTAAAGATCATAACCACTAGCCTCTCATGTTCCTCTCTTGCTGTCACTTCAAACCCCAAGTAAAACATAATAATATTAGGTTAGAAAACCCTAGGACTTTACACCACTAGTGGTATCCAACGGATATTACATGTTCAGCGCTATATAGCTAGCTACCAGCGTTGTCCAGCGGACGATACACGTTCGGCGCTATCCACTTGAAGGTAAGCACGGACTAGCAGATTTCAAATGAAAAAATTTGAAAAGAGATTTATTCAATAAAATCTTAGAGGTATGTGCTTACGAGAGAATGCAACGCGATGTGAAAGTGAACGAACGACACAATGATCATATACCTAAGGGAATTGGAGTGATGAGGTTATAGACTTTTCTGTATGAAGAAGTTGTACCTCTGTAAGTACTAACAATACAACTCACAGAACACTCCCCAAAAATCCAACAATACAGACTCCGGTAGTTTTCTCCAATGAAAATCACCAAAAATTGTAACAGTTGTCTTGGTGATTGTAGGTCTCAGAAGATCAGAAACTCTTGAGGGAAAAAGTGCATCAGTTAAGTGGTAATGCTGGACTGGAACGCATGGAACGTGCTCTGTCTGGCACGCGATCAAGATTTCTTGAGGCTAATGAGACTGGTAGTTCAATAGCATCTCCACATGGGCATAAGGCTTCTCCAAGCTCACCTGGTTTATCAGATGGCTCCATAGTTCGTGCCAGGGATGAAATAAGTAGCCTGGCTGAAGGCTGTAATATGTCAGGATCAGTAGTTCGGCCTTTATCCAAGACAGATGATTCTTCATCAAGTAATAACATTGATTCTTCTAATTCTAGAAGTAGCTCTGGCGGCAATTGGAGCTCTGGTGCAAAGTTGGCCACAGAAAATGAAGTGCTTGCAAATGAAATTGTCCATGAGCATGCTGTTAGTTTGGCTGATGGCTTGGGGATCAATTATGAAGAGCAAGAGGGTATCAAGGTTGTTGCATAAGTTTTCACCTTGGCTCTCTCTCTCTCTCTCTCTCTCTCTCTATATATATATATATATATATATATATATATATGTACAGATATTTATCCATATTATTTTACTGGCATGTGTATGCGTATTGTAAATCTTCAAGTGGCTTGCTAGTCCATGGAATATATATAAGCAGAGATTGTAACAATTGCTTTCTTTCTCTCGTCGTTGGGCAGGCAATAGTGAGAGAGACAATGGAAAGAGCTTTCTGGGATGGTATCATGGAAACCATGAAACAAGACGAGCCCGACTGCGACTGGGTTCTTAAACTCATGAAGGAAGTCCAGAATGAACTGTGTGAGATGTCACCTCCCAGTTGGAGACAGGAGATTGTTGAAACCATCAATGTTGATATCCTCTCCCAGGTAGCCAACCTAACTGTTGCTATCACTCTGGCCTGGACGTGTTTAGATTGACACTATTTATACAACTTTATTTTCTGTCTTCTACTTATTTTTTCCCCCTTTGCCTGTTTATCCTCTTAGGTGATGAATTCGGGGATTTTCAATATGGACTATTTTGGAAAGATCCTAGAGTTTGCATTGGCAACTTTGCAAAAACTTTCTGCCCCAGCTAATGAGGATGAAATGAAAACTACTCACTGTAAGTTATTAAAAGAACTAGGAGAAATTTCTCAAGCTGAAGATAAGTCGAATGCTTCAATTGCAGTCTTAATGATTACAAGTCTGCGCTTTGTTCTACAGCAGATTCAGGTTTGTTAGCATCGCACAATTCCTTCATCTGGCTCTGGGTTATTATATCTTTTTTTATTGGCATTCTACTAAAATTTTCTTTTTTTCTTTGGATTGAAGGCCATAAATCTTAATTATGCTTCATTATGTGATTCTTAGTAGTAAACAAATGCATTCGCATGTGTGTCATTTTTGAGGAACTTATGGTGTGAATGAAGTTGATTTTCTTGTAGTTTTTCCCAAGTCAGTTGATAAGTACAACATGGCCCTCTAATAGCTAATCATTTTGATAGTTTGTTTATCATACAAGTTCACTATGATTTTCCTTAATGAAGATTTGCTCAGGATGTTATATTATTTCAACACTAAAATAAATATACTTACATATTAATGCCTGTCATTTGTTTTTTGAAAAAAAAAATGCATAATGTCTAATTTAAATGCTAGGAGATCTCCTAATCCTTATGAAAGTTGATATAGTTTTATAGGGTTCTAATTCCACGATGCAACCATACATGGTCTAATTTCATAGCCCATTATTTTCTAGTCCCATCTTTGAATGGATTTCCTCCACTATCAAGCAAATAAGTTTTTTATCCTCATATACGTCCTTAAAGTCTTCCTTAAAGTTGTACTTGTCTAACTAGCCTATCACCTCTTTAATGTAACTTCTATGAAAAGAGGTATATAGTTCTCGTCTTGTGTTTTGGTTGCCAGATTTTGGGAAGAGTTTGCATCCTTAAATTTCTTACTAGGTGTCGATTCTTAGGAAACCCCCACTTCTAATTCCTAGGATATCCTTTTCTAGATTGAGTGGATTCTTGATTCTGGTAAGATGTGATGCCAAAAAGCTATTTAGTGGAGACAAGTGGTGGTGTGTCCTTCCAAATTTTGCAACAGGCAACAAGGTTACTCTTAAGCATGGGTATAAATTGTGGTATCAACTGGTGCAACAATTGTGGTCGGGGACTCGATAAATGGTATCAAAAGTATCGGACTCTATGTGATGAACACCATAAGCGAGTTTGTGAAATTGTTCTAGGTACCAAAGCAGCAAACTCAAAAAATCTCAATGAAAAACATGATCCGGCCCTGTTTTTCTCAATTGCAATGGTTGCTAATTATCATTGTGGCATCTAAAAATGTGTTTTCTAAATGGTATGGAATTTTATATATTTAAGGCCAAAAAGCTGAGAATTTCATTTAACTATTTTTCATTTAAATTATCACTTCCTAGCCTTAGAAGAAATCAGGTTACCAATCCTTTTTTGAGGTATACTTTTTACCTATGAGCTAGTTTCAATATATTTCACTGTCTAGAATAACTAGAAATATTACAAGAGTGGATAATTCATAGATAGTTTTATCTTTTTGTCTTTTTGTCTTTTTTTTTTTGAGGTCACGAGTGTCATGCTTTATTAATGGCTTAGTCCTACTGAAATGTCAATGCTTTTGTGCCCAGTGAGATATTAATGGCTTAGTCCTACTGAAATGTCAATGCTTTTGTGCCCAGTGAGATACCAGCTAGTTACCAGTTTATTTGGTTTATCTGTGTATTAAGTAATTCAATGTCATTGGCGACAAAGATATGAGATTTTAGTATTTCCCCACAGTCCCTCCCATTTTTATTTTTGGAGTTGTTTAGCGATGATTGTAAAGTGTTTAGCCATGAATCAAAGTTTACAATGGTTAGCATGTATATTGAAGAAGTGTATGGGTTATTTTTCCTCTTTATAATATTATAACTCAGTACTTTAACTGTAAAATCTACTGGCAGGCGCTCAAGAAGGAGATTAGCAAAGCACGGATAAAGACTTTGGAACCATTCATAAAGGGGCCAGCAGGATTGGAATACTTGAGAAAAGCTTTTACCAATTGCTATGGATCTCCAACCAATGCTCCTTCCTCTCTTCCACTTACAGTGCAGTGGCTGTCTTCTGTGCGTCTACAGTGTGAGCAGGAGTGGGATGAATACATAGATTCTTTATCAGCTTTGACTACAAGTGACACGAAATGTTCTCTGAATCTTCCCCCCACCTCCCTTCGGACTGGAGGGAGCATTCTGAAAGAATCAAAGATAGGTGCTACAACCTCTATTGCTACAGGTTAGATTGTTGACATCAAAGATTTTCTCCCACCACTTTGAAGTTTTTTTATTTTTATTTTTTGTTTTTTTTTTGTGTGTGTTACGGTATGGAGGAACCCTCTCGATGTAGGGCCATTGGGATCTACTCTTGAGGGGCAAATCTCTAGATATCTACAATCACCTGCAAACCACATGTATTGTTTTTAAGTTGGAGCGCTTCCAACGGGAGTCGATCACAAGACTTTCGGATTTATGGTTGGTCCCAATGATGACCGGCTACGGATGAGTTCACTTTGAAGTTGCAAAATAAAGTATTCTTGCGTGCTCATTTGAACTATGTTAATGCAATTTCTGTCATGTTCAAGGCTTGGAAGAACCAGAATGCAAGGGAGAAAAGGTTGATTTGTTGTTGAGGCTTGGTTTGTTAAAGCTCGCAAGTGAGGTTGAGGGGCTGAGGATGGAAACTCTGCCTGAAACTCTTAGGCTAAATCTCGATAGACTAAGGGCTGTTCAGTCTCAACTTCAGAAAATCATTGTCATCTCTACAAGGTGAGCATATATATTATGATCGGTAATAATCTGCCCTTCCCATATGTTGGCTTTATGGTTTCCTGAATGAACTTGAGACATAGGGTTTGTTCTTTCCATAATATGAACTATGAAGTTAGAGTTTTGTGAGGGAAAATGATATTTACACTACAATTTTAGCTCTTGCTTTTGAGTGGCTAATGGACAAAAATGGAAGTGTGAGAGCTGAGAGGCTAGAAGGTTACGACCATTTGGTTGGGTTTCAAACAAACATAAAGAAATTAGATGCAAAAGGTTAAAATCTTAACACTGTATAGTGTATACAATCATAGAATTGTTCGTAACTGCTAAAATCAAATGTAAATTTTAAACGTCCGGTTGGTTTTTCCATTTTCCACACGATATTAGTGTTAAAGCAACAGACAACCCCCCCCCCCCCCCCCAAAAAAAAAACCTTGCGCCCATCAGGGAAGAAATCAAATCAAATGTTAAATACATTTTCTTCGGTTTTGGAGTCTGCTCAATCTATTAATTTCACTGTTAGTTCATGGTCTTTGCTATCTGTACATTTTTAGTCTCACCATGTAGCTTTTATAAAACAACCAACCAGCGAAGATAGCATCTGATCCTTCGCCGCTCCAAAACTATACATGTGATTCATATGAACCGTATTAGTCTAGGTTCAAACCTAGCTTATATAAATATATCAATGCAATATGTTGATGTTTTGGTTGATACCTTAGACCACCTAAAATATACTATTGAAATGCTAATTGCATTTAATGGTTAGTCCCTCTATTCCACTTGATGCGCACATTGTATTCCTTCCTCAACATTGCACCTTCTTCCCCTTCTCCTGGCATGTTCTATGCTGATCCCTTAATTCACATGAAGCATGATACTTCACAAAACATGTTGTATCTTTACCTAATACATAGAGTGAATGGTACTTCTACATGTGTACCGGACATGCGGAACACGTACTGATATATATTTTTTATAAGTTTGTGCCGTATCAAGGACATATAAGTCTGGTTTGTACTTGATTTTTGGCATTCAAATGTGATTTGAAGAATGAATCCTTTAAATCATTAACTAATTTTTGTATTTGGGTTTTCTAATTGTCTCATAGATGCATTACTCTAAATTTATTTAAAAAATGTTGTTTTTATGGATGCATCCATCTGTATCCGACCTTATTTTTGTATGTTTTGTTGCATTGATGCACCCGCATTGTACTTGTACCTGTACATGTGCTTCCTACCCACATTTTGAGATTGTTAATGTGTTTTCAGCATACTAGTTCTGCGACAAACGCTTCTCGTTGAGAACTTGGTGACTACCCCTGTATCCATGGAGAATACAGTTTCCGAAAGCGTTAAACGGCTCTCCGACCTTTTGGACAGCGTAGAAGATGTGGGTATATCAGAAATTGTGGAAACTCTCTGTGGGTTATCGGTAGGGGGTGACGATTGCGAAAAGCTTCAATCAAGGAAAGAAGTTGTGACGAACACGTTGGCAAAGAGTTTGCAAGACGGGGATGCCGTCTTCACACGGGTTTCCCGCGCTGTCTATCTGGCAGCAAGGGGAGTTGTGCTTGGTGGGAGTGCAGTTAAGGGTAGACAATTAGCAGAGGGTGCGCTCAGGCGTGTCGGGACGGCTTTTCTTACCAAGAGGTTGGCGGAGGCTGTGAAAGTACTAGTGTTGGTGGCAACGGTTTCGGCTAATGTTCACGGAGCATGGTATGAACACGTCATTTAGTTTTTTTTTAATGAAATTCCGAATATTTTTGTTTTCTCCTCATGCCATATTAGCACGTAAACGATGAAAAAGAACAAAATTGTTTCTCTGTCTTAGTGTGCAATCTATTCATGACTTACCCATGTGAGTGAATACAACATGTCATATGCAATTTGTGTGATTTGTCTGCTTTAATGAATGAAAATCTCAACTGGTCCAACCTGTTATCCAGGGTCTTGTAAACAAATTTTAGGTACACAATCACTCACAAATCCCGTGTATCGAGTAAGCTCAGATGTTACGCGTTTCATGACGCCGAACATGAAACTTCGGGGAACTATTCCATTGTGAAGATCTCATATTCAATCTCTTGTCTACTAGGTCTCCCTTACAGGTTAAGAGAGATTTTAAATGCACATTGAAGTTTGCTAAGTACACCTACATATTTTTAAATGTACAAGCATTCATGTATCCTGCATCAGTGTTACGATGATTATAGTGGGTGTACATAGCAAAGAATTGTGTGAATTTAAAAGCTTCCTCACAGTTAGATTATGCAACCGTGTTTCTTTTTTGTTTTTTTGTTTTTTTTTGTTTTTGCTTTCTGCCTGGTTGTCGCATTGTGTTATCTCATGTGGTTCGTGCGACTCCGTTTCCTAGGCTTAGTTTGGGATAAAAATTTGGCATTTTGTTTATTTTTCTTTTTCTATTATTCTTTTATCTTTTAATTAATTTTCTTATATTTAACTAGTCTTACCGAGACAACTTGAAAAAGTACAAAACCTTTATTCATTTTCACTAAAGATGAAGATAAATGAAAGAAATTAATTTATTAGTTTATTTTAGTTTATCTTTTCCTTTTATTTTTTAAAAATCTTTTTGGTGAAATTTTTCATACTTTATTTATTTATTTATTTGATTAGATGAATTAAAAAAGTACAAAATCTTGATAAAAAAATTAAAATAATTTACAAAAAACAAAAATAAACAAAATATGTAAATAAGCTATCATTCCAAACCAATTCTCCGTTGATTTTTGAAGAAATAGAACCCATGGACGATGAGTTTTTACCAAATCCCTCAAAATTTCAAACCTATGGGAGGCTCTGGATTTTAGTTTGTGCTTTCTTTCTCGGGGTTGTCTTTGCCTCGAACACATGATGGATTTTAGCTTGTGCTTGTTTTCTTCGGGTTGTCTTTGCCTCGGCCACATGATGTCATGAGGTTGAGCTATGAAAGGCAACTCGTAACACTATGTAGAGCTCCTGCAATTCTGTTTCCAAATATTATTCCTCTTGTCGAGTGGTGGTTGAACCTTACATTCCACTGTTCCTTATTGTCATTATTGGGTATGCAAAATATGCAGCACCTGGCAAAATATTTTCAATGTTGGCCAATAAAATCTAACTTTTTGAATTAATTCTCACTTTTAGGTACGGTTTCAATATATTTTAAGCCCGTTTTCAGGAGTGCGTGCTGTGCTTCTAAACAGTACCGTTGAAAAAGTTGAAACGAAGTCTTTTTTAGTTTTTAAGGCAGAGCCATCTCTGCACTTCTTCCGAACATGGATTCATTCCTGATTGGTTATTACAAATCGCAACCATTTGGGGGTGGGGATGATCCACTGGGTTGGAAAGTGTGAAAGATTTGTCAGTTGATAAGGGGAGAAGGAAGGGTAGAAACAGCTACAATCGAAAAAGATAAAAAAAAAACATATATACATCCAATTGGAGCTGATTGCTACCACCTACTATCACCTGCTACCACTACCATTGCCATCACTACCACCTCATTGCCACCACCGCTTCCAACCACTGCAATCACCCACCATCACCACCTCACCACTGCAGCTCCAGCAACCCCCCCCTCCTGCCCCCATCGCCACAGCCACCACAACTATCATTGTCCTCCACCACTGCCACTCTATGCGCCCATCACCATTGTCACCGCCACCATGCTCCCACGACTGTCAAAGCTCCACTACTAATACCATCCCATTGCCACCAACACTGCCGCCACCAACCCCAAAACTGTTGCCGTCACACAGGTACCACCGCCATCACCTCATACCACCACACTGCCGCAATCAATACCATTAATGCAACAACTAGCACTATCATTTTTAAAGTCGTAACCGAACACTCTAAAATTATTTTGAGCTGAAACAAACAAAACATTATCCTATAGTGATAATTTTAAAACCAAAAGACGATAATACTTTAAAAACTTATTTTGAAACAAAAAAAAATTAACCTCCTAAAAATAGGGGAGTGGC
>JAOTRH010092528.1:0-16453 GCA_034768845.1 Heliamphora exappendiculata
ACCCTCAGAAACTCCTAGTCGGCACCCATAAAGGAGGAACAGACCATCAATTGAAGGAAAACAACGGCGCAATCGTGGTTTGCAAAAACGAACCCTAGCGGAGCCGAAAATGGAAAAAATTGAGGAAAAACATGAAACAATTACAGGAAAATTGGGAAAAATCACATATCAAGTTTTGGGACCCAGACGATCATCATGGAAGTTTTTTTTTTTTTGAATCAGACGATTGTGAGGAAACAAAAACGAAAAAAAGAAGTTTACATAGGATCGGGCTCTGTTACCATGTTAGAATTATTGAAAAGTGTGGAAGAGAAAAGGAGGAAGAGAGAGATTGAAAAGAACAATGAATGAGAGCACAAAACTTAGAGTTTTCACCCTATTCCTTGTTATTTATAATACGATCAATAAAACACTAAAAATACAATAATACTCTTAACAATATCTTTCCGGATATCTTTGACACTTTTCTGCTTCTTTTTAAATGAAAAAGTTT
Organism: Heliamphora exappendiculata; assembly: GCA_034768845.1. NCBI lineage: Eukaryota > Viridiplantae > Streptophyta > Magnoliopsida > Ericales > Sarraceniaceae > Heliamphora > Heliamphora exappendiculata. The sequence continues at coordinate 494 of JAOTRH010092528.1, forward strand.
TATTCAGTTAAAATCTTCCCAACTTCTCATCATGCATCTCTTGACAACACATTAGTTTACTAGGCTATAATTATGAAATTAGTCCCTAGCCTATTCTAATTAATTACCAAACAAACCCTAAGAAATTACACGGTAGATCCTTCCACGGGCCTATAAATAGAAGGCAAATTCCACCCATTTTCTCCCTCATAGAATTCGGTCATAGTGAGATTTTTAGAGAGAGAGTGTCCCAAAAAAGAAAGAAAGAAAGAAGAAGAAGAAGAAGAAGAAGGAAGGAAGAAAGTCTAAGCTAAAGCTAAGTCCTTCGTCTTTGATAAAGACCATCTAGATAAGAACTCCTACAACATATCTTAACATTCTCTTCTAACCCCTCTATACAACAAATAAAATGATCTAAATAGCTATAAACAAGATTAGAAACAAGAAGGTCTAAAAAGAATCGAATAGGAGATAGCTTAGTCGTTGTGCAAGGAATGACGTCTTATATTTTATTTTCTTTCTATGAGTTAAACAAGAGTGTTATGTGAATATTAGACCCTCTGGAATACACTGGTTTTAAAGCTTAAATATCATATATGGACACGTTATATAAGTTAAACAAAAATAGGAACAAGTTTACCGAAGAAAAACCAAGAAAAAGCCCCCTTTTCTCTTCTTACCTGAATTTTTTGATGAAACTAGAAGTGTCTTTTTCAAAACCGGTTTTTATTGAAAGTTCATCAAACTATTATTAGCATGTGTGATTTTTGGTAAAGCCCAAATTGAAGTCTAAGTACCCAAAACATAATTTTTACACTTTGACACCAAACGAGCAGAAAAATAGTTAACTTTGCTGATTTTTAGAAAATTCCAAACAAATCCCCTAAGATCAAGCTTTATGTCCAGAGCTAGAGTTTGTAGTTATCTTTCATCTAAAATATATTTGGAGTAATTTGACCGGATAAGTTTTCCTAAAACTCAATTTTACCAAACAATGTTGTTTTCTGACCTATTCTGCTCAACAAATGTTTTCCCCTCTCTAGAAGCACCTTTCGGCTTAGTTGTCTTCATAAGAAATGTTTCTAACATGTATATCTATCACTCCGTACATTTTCATGGTAAAGAAATATCGTCTAGTATAGAAAATGAATTTTACAAACAAAACCAAAGATACTGAAATTTTAGAGAAGTTGGTTAGTGCTGCTTAATTGTGTGGATGGTTGTGTTATGGTTATATCTTGCTATGAATGAGACTTCTTGATATTATTATGTTACTCAAAGCATGTTTAAAAGTAGTTAGACATCTTGTGTTGAAAGTGTGATTAGTGGGCCAATTGTACGTATAGGAGACAAAACGATGAACTACGAACAAACTTTATTCTTCGGAACAAATTAACTTGGGGTTTTGACATAGAGAGGGTTGTGTATTGTGTTGTGGTGATGAGGAATGGTCTATTAACGTCTTGAGTCGTGCCTTGTCTCGATCCGCGCAGGGCAATCAGCCGAGTACATGAAGTACTGGATGGGAAGGATGATATGGTGGGGACAAGGTGTATGGGAACATGAGTGTATTGGAACGTAGTGGTACCATGGTGGTGAGGCCCGTTGTGGTAACGCGGCATTGAGTGATTTTGGGAAGGGTTCTCTGGCGAGAACTGAGGGAAAACTGTTATTTGACAATGTTGAACTTAGGAAAGTTTGAACAAAAAGAACAGAGTGGTTTAGGTTGAACTCTTGCATTGATTAGTGTGTAGTTGAGAACGAGGATGCTAGTAGTGTGACAACGGAACATAGTATGTTAGGTTGAACCCTTGCATTGATTAAAGTATATGATTGTGTTTTTCATGTATGTATATTGTTGCGTATTAGTGTGTTATGAGTAAGTTAGTTGGGTTATAGTTGTTCCTCTAAGCATGTCGCTCTCGGCATTTAAATGTCAAGTGAAGAAGAAACATATGAGGAGGCAATCCCGACTGAAGAGGAGAAGCCCTGGACTCTGCCCAACGCAAAAGAAGAAACTGTGGAGGAATTCTTAAATTAGTTAGAAATGTAATATTTTAATTCCAAGACTCTGAAGCACTTTTTGTAATATTAGAACTTCTCCTTTAATATACTAAAATCTCCGTCCTTTTGACTTAATCTTTGAAGTCGAGTTAATTACTTATAAGTGAAATGGATAGTTTATATTTAGCAAAAAAATATATATGCTATTTTCACAAGTAATTAAAGAAAACGTCTTTTAATGTTGTGTCCGAGTTTCAGGCCGTCACATACAGTATCGAATTCAAAATCAACAAACACATATTTTACTATTCTAAGATATAAGTTAACAAGTTCAAAAAATATTTACAATTTTTGCTTACAAGTATAATCCCATCTTTACAGTTAAAATTTGTAAGTTTGTAATTTCAGCTAGAACAAGCACCCTAAATACCAAGCTCCTTTATTGAATAATAATGATATCAATCTTTTTAATTGTTTAGGTTTTTAAACAATCTAGTTATTTTAACAATTTAAAGTATCATAGCTAAAATAAATCGTATTTTAAAATTTCACCATTACCTAGTAATTAAAATGTATTAACGTGTTTTCCCTGCTTACGACAAAAAGTTTGGCCACGCGTGAGAGAGCTTGTTAAGTATATGAATAATAAATCATCACACTCTCTAATAATGTAAGTTATTACAATAGTTGGTCATCAACATTTTTAACAGCTTTCCACCTATCTTAAAACAATAGTTTGTTGAGCTAGGCATCATCACGCATGTGGAGCAACTTAGTCAAAGCAAAGTTGTAACTTTTGCGCTAGTTAGCATTACGTTTTGGTTATTGGTATGGTATGTATCGGTGAAAACACATGCATTGCATTGCTGCATATTTATTTATATTTTTACTAAAATATTTCTAATATATATTTATTTATAATAGAGAACTTGATGTAGATACCAAAAAGCTCAATTTTTCAAATGAAACAGAACTAAAAGTGTCATCTGTGATTTTTATGACCGGTATGGCATGTACCGAAGTATTCAATAAGACAATTTTGCTCAAATGGTGATACAGGTTTTGATACACGACGATCACGAAAAAGCCTAGGAATTCGCTCCTAAAAGAACCTAGGAATCTGCACTTAAAAGAACCTAGAATCCACTCTTAAGATTTAACCGGAATCCGTAGTAATTCTAAAAGAAATACTTTTATTCAATCATTCAATGATATAAAATACAGCTTGTGGATCTATCAATATACCATTTAGATAAAACAATAAGAATTTGATTAACTACCCAAACCAATCAAAAAAATGTTCTATTATAACTCCTAATAAAATATGATAATGGTAAATAAATCTACTAATATCAAAATACATAATCCTCATTTATCCATTGCGACACTAGATGTGCCACTCTCCCGCGATTGCACCGATATACCCATGTAATTGGGGTTCAGATGCCTGGGTCTGCACCTACTCTTCAAGGGTGAGAAGAACTTGACTCCGTCCAGTATGACATGGTGCCGCACTGGTAAAGCTGAAGACATTCCAACAGGAGGTGCTGGAGCTTATTTCTGGTAATCCTCCTAACATCAGACTCAGGCCTCACATGCCAACAAACAAGTTAACATTGAATGCCCCATTCCTTACTTCACACAATTTGATCATCTAAAACATACATCGGTAAATGAGGTAAAAGAGCCAGGTTTGTGATCGGAAAGTAGGTAAAGGGGCCAGGTTTGGAATTAGTTGGAGCCTTGGTAGAGCAAACAGGAAAGTGAATGGATCAGTAGGGATGAAAATGGGGTCCTGAGGAAGCCTCTTAGCCTAGTGGTCAAGGGCACTCTAAGCTCCTCACCACTCAGGGTTCGAACCCCGGGACCCCTCCCCCAGGCCATTGGCCTCCTTGTAACCAAAAAAAAAAAGAAAAACAAAATGGGGTCCTAATATGCAACCAAATATTCAACATTAAATTTGAAACTAATCTCATAGTCAAATAGGAGATTAATGACATAAGCATTGGGACCAACTCATGTCAACGCTTAGAAATGTCCTGCACTCTAAGATTGTAGTTTTAAAGTAGTTCTGGGAGAAAACCACCCATGGTGGACGCGAATCATAACATAATCATCTATATTAAACTCCATAAGGAACCAATGTGTATTAGCATGCAATTGATATTTAGCATTACTAGTGTAGATTTGCTTACTAATCTTGGCATGCAACTCATGAATATGGTAAATAAATGCTTTATCGGACTTAGAGACTCGGATGTGTGAATTCATGGGAAGAAGGTCGATGGGGCTTTCGAGGCTTGTATCCATAGAACATACCTTTCAAACTCATGCCAATAGATCAATTCACATAACTATAATAAAGTGAATTGGGCTATGGATAAGTGGAGTCCTAATTTTGGTTATTTTCACTCACTAAACAATGTACAAGGCTCCCCAAACTGCGATTGAGAACCTCAATTTATCATCCGTTTGAGGGTGATAGGAAGCACTACACTTGAATTTGGTACCAACCATATGATTTATAGTTTTCTAAAAAAAGCTCATGAATCACACATCAATTTTAGAAACTATAGTTTTGGGAAGACTATACAAGTTGAGAATTCAGCAAAATAGGTTTGCGATCATGGAAGCATTTGAGGTTATGGAGCAAGGGATGAAGTAGGTCAGTCTAGAAAAACAGTCAACCACCACAAACATAGAGACATGTTTGCGAAAAGTATGTGGTAGACCAAGTACAAAATCCATACTAACATCCTTCCAAGGACAATCCAAAATAGGTAGAAGAGTATAGGGACCTATATTCTGTTTGCAATATTTTGTCCATTGACAGGTGCAGCATTGACCAACAATTTTGGTAACGTCTTTCTTGATGCCGAGCCATTAAAATTGACTTTTGACCTCAACAATGGTCTTGTCACATCCAAGATTTCCTAATAGGCCTCCTACGTGAACTTCCCAAACTATGAATTCATGCACATAGGTGTGTGGGACAATGGCAATGCTTACAACAAGAAGTTCTATGAGGAGTCGTGGGTCACTAGTTAAGTGTGCAAAAATGCGGCCAAAATTTGGACCCACGTGAAAATCCTCTTTTAAACATTCAAAACCTGTGATTTGGAGTTTCATGATGGAGAGCATAGTAACGCGACATCTTAAGGTAAATCTTCTAAGATTACTCCTAATAAAATAATGTTGAATAAATATATCAAAATCAAAATACATAATCATCATTTATCCATAACGACACTAAGTTTGCTACTCTCTGGTGTGTGCTTCAATAAATCCATATAATTGGAGTGTGGACCCTGGTGTCCATACCAGATTTTGAGTGGAACAATAATCGTTCTGAAGAAGGGTGGCATGTGAAAAATATAATATGAATTTGAACTGGTAGCAGCCAAGAATTTTTTTTGAACGGAAAAAGAGAATATATTACTCAATCATAAAGTATTACATATAGATATTTTTTCCCCTATGCCATGAAGTTGGTAATGGATCAACATTAGAACATGGGAAAAGAATAATCCAAGCATTTTGAAAAACATATTAAAACTAAAACTCCTCCCACGGCATAACCAAAGCTGTTGCTGTCGCAAAAACAAAAGCATTTTGAAACACCGCCAAGCCAAGTCAATTGCTGCAAACTCCCAAAGCATTTTGAAAAACATCATCAGGCCAACGCCTCCCATGGCATAACCAAATCTGCTATTGCTGCAAAAAACCAAAAGCATTTTGAAGCACCACCAAGCCAGGCCGATTGCAGCAATCTCCCAAAGCATTTTGAAAAGATAGTACCAGGTCAAATTCTGCTGCAACACCACCAAGCCAAACTGTTGGTGCATCTTTCCGAAGCCAATTGCTGGTGCAATTTTCACACTTGTTGAAGTTCAGAATCACCTGCTACAAATATCTGCTCCTACAAATCAGGCTCTCCTCATTCCAGCTCCTTGTGCTCGCGCTCTTTTGCATCTTCCTAACCTCTTATAGACTTAAAAAATTTCAATCCTCTAAGCTCCTTAATGTTATAGACCACATCTTGAATGGTAATTTCCATCCTCTCCATTTTAGCTTTAACCCACTATGCAAATCCCAACTTAATCAGCTCTTGGAATTCTTCCCATTCCACTGGCTCATTGCAAAAGTGAGTCTTGCTTCTTAGTAACCAAATTGACCATGATATTGCAACAAATAGCAGATTCCACAACTCTCTCGAAGCCTTTGAATGGAACAAACCACCAATTAAAAACTCATTTGTAGCTATTAGGACTGATCCAAGAAATTCCCCACCAGTTCAATATGCCGCACCAAATTTTCCAAGAATATCTACATCTGATCAAAAGATGATCCATAGATTCCACCCTCCTGGTGACAAAACACACAACTTAGATCCACTGCACTCGGTAGGACTTTTCCCCTAAAAAGGAGTTCCTTTGTAGCAATTATACCCATTAGAGCTTGCCAATAGAAAATTTGGCATTTAGGAGGACTTGGCAACTTCCATAAGATACTGTAAGGGTCCTCTAAATTTCCCAATCTTTACTCCGTCAGCCTTAGAAAAGATATTACAGAAAATTCATTGTGCTCTCCTCCTTTCCATCCCATGGAATCATCTTTGCCCTCTTGAAGCTTGAAGCTTTCCAGCTTTCTAGCAATTTCCTCCCACTGATCCAGCTCCCAAAAGAATAGTTTTCTTCTAAAGATCAAAGTGAATCTCCTTGTGATTTCCCCTTTAGCCTGTTGTTGCACCATACCTAGCATCTTCTTTCACGGAGCATTCTTTTATGGTTGATACATTAAACAATCTTGATTTGAGTTCGCAGACAGGCTTTTCCCCGATCTACTTATCCATCCAGAATTGTACATTCATTTCATCTCCCACATGGATCTACAAATTTTTAAGTTTAGGATGTCTCTGGCATAACCAAAATCTTCCTTTCCAATTTTGAGTATGTCCCTCCAAATCACATAAACTTTAGCTTTCGTACTGGGGTTTGGGATCCACTCCCCTATGCTCATGCTATACTTAGATCAAATTATCCTCCTCCACAAGGATTCTTTTTCGTATCCAAATCACCACCACCATTTTTCCAACAGGGCCACGTTCTTGTCTTTCAATGGAATAATCCCTAGGCCCCCATGTTCTCTGCACTTTGTAACTATGTCACATGCCGCCAAGTGTATCTTTCTCTTCCCTTCATCTCCTCCCTATAAGAATTGCCCCTGTAGTTTCTCTAGCTGCTTTTTAACTTTGGTTTGCATCCTAAATAATGATAGATAGTATACAGGAAGATTAGACATGGTAGCCTTGGTTAAGGTTAATCTATCCGCCATTGATTAGTGTCTTCTTTTCCAATTCTTCAATCTTTTCTTGAAAGCCTCTACTACTGGTTCCCATGTTTTGATTCTCTTTGGATTAGCCCCTATAGGAAGCCCCAAATATTTAAAGGGGAGGTCTCCTACTTTGCATCCCAATATTATAGCCACCACATGGATTTCTTTATTCTTCAAACCTATTCCACAGACCCAGCTCTTGTGAAAGTTCACCTTAAGCCCTGAGATCAATTCATAGAATCTTAAGATTCTTTTAGTGTTTAGTAGTTCCTCGTGGTCCTTCCCACAGAAATAGATTGTGTCATCCGCGAACTGAAGAAGAGTTAAATTCTCTCCATCCTTCCCTATGTTCACCCCTTAATGATGCCACACCTTTTAGCTCTCTGGAGGAGGACGTTGAGTCCCTCAGCTACAACATCAAAGAGGAATGGGAAAATGGGGTATCCTTGTCAATACCTCTTTGAATTTCAAATTCTTTTGTTGCGGATCCGTTAACCAATACCGACAAGGTGACCAAAGACATGCACTCCTTTACCCATATGATCCATTTACTCCCAAATCCCAGGTCCTTTAGCATCCTGAGAATGAAGTCTCAGTTCAAGCAATCGTAGGCCTTATGGAAATCCACTTTAAAGACGTAGCCGGACTTTCTTTGTCTTCTTCAATTGTAAAATTATTTCCTTGGCCGGCAAAATTTCATCTAGAATTTGTCTTCCTTTTATGAAGGCATGTTAAGCCTTATCGATGACTTAATGCAATACCCCCTTCATACGAAATGCCATGGCCTTTACTAAGATCTTGTACACCGACCCAACAAGGCTAATGGGTTTATACTCGTTCAAGTTTTGAGGGCTTTCATTTTTGGGTATCAGGACTAAAATGGAGGAACTGATGCCTTTGATGATCTTTTCTTTCTCCTGAAAGTCATTGAAGAACTTCATGATGTTCCCCTTTATGAGCCCTCAGAACTTCTTGAAGAAATTAAGGTTAAGACCATCAGGTACCAGTGTTATTCCCCTTCACAGCCTGCCATGGCCTTATTGATTTCTTCCTCTGAAAGAGCAATGTCCAATCCATTTATGTTCTCACCTTTAATCTCTTACTGATTCCCTCTAGGATAGCTAATCTTGCCCAAGGTTCCTTTCTATACATTTTTTGAAAGTGGCTGTAGATTTCTTGTTTGATATATACTAGTTGGGAAAAGATTCTTCCCTCTTTAACCACTTGCCTGATTTGGTTTCTCATATATCTCCATTTGGAAATCACATCGAAGAATCTTGTATTGCAATCCCCCAATTTCAGCCATGTCATTCTAGCTTTTGTCTTCAGTTCATCTCTTCATGTAAGCTTTTATCCCATAGTTGCTCCACAACTTTGTTCTTCTCTTTTTCTCCTCCTCCAATAGAGTTCTATTTTTCTGGGCGCAATCAATACTTTCAATCTCCCCAATGATGGACTTTATCCTCTCTCTGAGCTCGGATTTATCCTCTTGTCTCCATTGTTTGATGGCTTTCTTCACTAATCTTAACTTTCTCATTAGTACATAACCTCCCCAGCCCTTGAGTTGATTTGCAGACCATGTTGATTTAATCAACTTTTTCACTGCGGCAGATTATTCCAGGAGTCAAAGAATTCAAAGGGCTAGTTTGTTGTCATACCATACCAAATTTAATATTTAAAAACTCAAATTAACGACTATTTGGAAGATAGCAGTTAAGTTCGAGTATCGTTCCTCGGGGACTAAAAAGTTGAAATTGCAATTTTATAATTAAAACTCCAATATGATTTTTCTTTCCAAAAAGAATTCGTTTTGATTTATTATTCTAAAAATACTGAAATTCAACAAACCAAAATAAAAGATTAGATTGAGATGAGAAAAGATTTTCTAATGTTTTGAATCCATCCTCGCCAATATTTTAGATTCATTTAGATTATATTTCATTCAATCGATTCAACTCAATCCGGTCACAACTACAAGACCGACACGGATTATCAAAAGAATAACCCGAACTCAAACATGTCATATCCTATCTAAGATTATGGCACAAATCGTCCGAAGTGTGACCCGTCATATCAAAACATAGAATATCTCACGTTTAGATAAGTGCAAGAACAGATAACAGTTGCATGATCCTGTTGTTACAATCACATAAAGTAAAAATAAAAACTAGATAATCAAATTAAAAACTCGTTGATCAAACATCAACATCTCAAAATCATACAATGAATTGAATCCAAGTTGAAAAGAAATAACAATCTAAACTACTCATAAAATACCGACTAGGGGTTCATCATCCTATAGGAAGAAGAAGATTAGCCGCTCATGTTAAGGCTCGAATCCATGAAGAATCGAAAAAGATTGAAATCCCAAGCCTCCGACTTCCTCTTTCCGTCACTTCTCGAGCCTCCACACTTGCCTTCAAAAGCTTGTTTACATCAATATCAGAATAGTTTTAAAGTTATCCCAAGCCTCCTTTATATAAGAGCCGATCCACACCCCTTGGTTGGAGTGTTTTAATCAAACTGTGATTGCCCCGATTTGTCCAAGCATAAATATGTCCATTCAAACAAAACTCTTTCTACCTCATTCCGTCCAGAAGTGGATATATCTGTCCAAATGGTTTTCTTTCTACTTAGTTTCATCCAAACACTCTTAGATCCGTCAGGACGATCCTTTCTTGATAATTCCCTTCTTATCCCCTTTTGTCCCATTTTGTGCTCTTTTTTCCGCCACTTCACCACATTAGAGTTTAACATGAAAAACACTACAAAACATTTTATTAAATCCACAATCGAGACTTAGCATAGTATAGTTTGCAGGATCTGATCGATACTTTTACGTACCAATCAAGAGCCTAGGCTCCAATCCACCTCTGCATCATCTAAAAGAACACGGTTATGATATGAGAGGCCTCTGGGTAGACCCCATTGTTTCCACCCGAATCTATCCATGCATGCCCTGGAGATGAGGAATCTATGAATCTTGCTGCAAGTAATGTCTTTTCTAAGATTTAACCATGTGAATCTTCTTCCACACATAGGTAGGTCCATAAGCTCTACTTCTCTCGCAATGTCTTTGAATTCCTTCAGTCCTCTAGTTGTTCTAACTTTCCCTGATCTGTCACCTGGCTTTAGAACTTAATTGAGATCTCCCACAATGCACCATGGCTCTGATGTTTGTCCTTTCAACAAGATGAGTTCCTCCTAAACTCTTCTTCTTTCAGCTTCTGAGTTTGGTCCATAAACATTTCCAAGCACACAAGGATAGTTACTACCTAAGCTCTGTTGAGAAGGCAAATGTTTCTGTTTCACAAGAAATTATGTAGTTTGAAACTCCTCTTTTTTCATATAACTAGTAGCCCCCTGAGGTCCCTTCAGCATTCATTTCCACCCAATCATAATCCTCACTCCCCCATAATGGCTTTAACATCTTTAGGATTCAGTTCCTTGCATTTTGATTCTTGAATCATTACAATGTTAACCCCTTTTTGAGCTATCACCCTCCTCATCATTCTCTTACTGTGAAGGCCATTCAGACCCCTTACGTTCTAGGTCATAAGTTTTGTAGACATTATATACCTAAGCATACTCTCTTTAGCTATCTCTGTTAGCTAACTTCCTTCTTCCACCACTCTCCCCTTCAGGTTCTCCAGGTCCCTCATCCCCATATCAGCTAAGATTTCAATAAATGCTTCCTCCTCCTCAAAAAGTCGATCCCAATTTGTTTACCTACCTCCACTACCCTCTATGCATCCCTGGTTATGAGCTTATTGGGGTTTTGAACGACAGGTGTGGATAGTGAACTCTTGGAAGGTCCCACTGGCTTGGCACTTCTACTCCTCTGCCTACTCCCCTGCTTTCTCTCTTCTATGTTCCTTAGTGGGAATCCCAGCTCACCCATCAAGTTCTTCCTTCTGGCCTTTTTAAGGTAGAGTTTTTTCCTTTCCTCTCATTTTTCCTCCCCATAGAGATGCCCATCCTCTGTTCTGGTTTGTGTGTTATTGTTGGCCACATCTACTTCATTCTCATCCTCAATAGGTTTCCCATTTCCTCCACAGTTGTCCCCTCTTGCCTCAAGACCACATTCTTCCAACCCATACTCAAATTCCACCTCATTTCTAGCAGCCTAGTCCATAGGCTACATATCTGAGTGGTTTAGTGATAGGCTCTAAAAGGTAGGTTGCGTGACTTTATCCCTTATCTATGCTTGAACAGACTTAATTCTACCCTCATCAGGTTCTGACCTCTGGCCACGACGATTGAAGGTTTCAAAGTTCCTACTTTCTTGTTACGTCTGTACAGCCCCCCCTCTTTGTTTGACTTTCCTTTTTCCTCTTCTCTATTTCCTTCTGAAATGGTTTCTCGATCAGTATGAACAAATCCAGGTCATCATCACTATTCATCGTCTTTTTATTCTGAGCATCAACACTTCTTGCGTTGTCTTGCCCAGATCCATGGTTGCCATGCTTTGAAGTCGAGGCTTTATTTTCACTTTTTGCATTAGATTACCTGTAGCTCCAGTCGTACAGTGATTCAAACCACGTTCCTAGCCAATCTCTGGCTCCATCACATTGAGCGAGCCTATCTTCCTCTAATGAAAATTGCAGTATCGCCTTGTTTTCTCTAAGTGGTTTGACCGAGATATCAAAGGCACCTTCCCTTCTCATGGCTTCCTCCACTGTGTAGATTGATCTTCCTTCCCTTACTAACCCCACCTTGCAGCACCTTAGCCATTCCCCATCTAAGTCCTCCACAACTACATCTTTTGCCCACAGTCTCTTTGGGTCATTCTGGTTGCCCACCTTCTCTATCACAGCCTAAGCATAAGACCTCCTGTCTCTGTATGCATCCCTCCTTATCCTGTAACTGTTCTTTGTCTGGTTTGCTATTACCTTTGGGTCCTCGATGGTTTGTGTTTGGCGCCTCTGTTTAGGACTATAAATAGCCATACTCACCCTTAATTGTTTATCTGCTAGCCATACTCCATCATACTTCTGAGCTGCTTGCCTCGCAATCACCTCTGAAGAAAAGGGAAGTACTCTAGCTTTGGACTGATATTTAGAACATAGTTGATAGAAATAAACATTGTTTACTTTGTTTTCTAATAATTTATCTTTGTCTGTTGAAGATAGTAGGAGGATTTCCTTCTAGAATGATTAATTGGGTTGGAAATGATTATTTGTCTCAATTATTTCCCAAGTTACTTAGCTTGGTCAATGCCAAAGAGGGAAGGTTAGCAGATTTATACATATGATGTGAATGAGGCCTCGTGTGAATGGCAATTGATGCTTAGAAGAAAACTACCATAGAGAAAGAAAAAGGAACTAACAAGGCTTCAAAATGAGAATTTATGCATAGTTGTATAATAAATTTGAATTACTAAATATGTTTTCTACATGAATGTACAACTAAAACCATCTAACATATCTCATGCCTTCGTCTAAGTGTCGAGTATCCAACATAGGTACTTTATACGTTTAGAAGAATCCATATGACATAGAAAATGAGTTATTTCATTTTAGGTAAGAGCTATAGCAAATACCTGTTCAAACAGAACATTAAGAGTGCCTCTAGAAACATGGTGAGTCTCTCCTAGAATGGGATTATAAGGAGAAGATCCAAACATGATAGGGCGCAAGGTAGATAGGTTCCATGCAACAACTGACATAAGTCTACCAACTGAAGTTTCCCCATTGGCGCACTCAGACAACAGATCCTTGTGACTGCAGTAAATTGGCTCCCCATAACACTGAAGCATTGATTTGGGGATGTTAAACACTGGTGGCACCTGAACTTGTGGGCACAACAAAAAAAAAATTAAGTCAAATAAGTAAAATGCTAAAGCAAATTCATAGGATGTTGGTCCTATTGGATAATAGATTAAAAAAAAAAGTATCGATATTTATGCAAATATATATTATGTCAGTATTGATATCTATGAAAGTAAAAATAGTAGGCTTCATTTCTAAAAGTGTGTTAATATTAAAAAAATAATATCTTCATATAACTATTAACCAATGCCCAATAAACACTCATTAACCAGAATGATTAAATAAATATTGACACTAGTCATCAGCATCACTATTATGAGTACCACAAGCATGGTCTTAGCGAAGGAAAATGTGAGAGAGAGGATCAAAAAATTGTAAGAGAGCAAAAAATATCAAAAATAAAAAATAAACGTATGCATCCATTCTACAAACATTTAAAAATGTTGATGAATATGTTCTCAATTCATTTGACTTCTCTTTATTTTTTCTCAATTTTTTCATTAATAATCTTACAAACTATGCATGTTAAACAAACACAAAATTTTACTATTGAGGATGAGAGGCTTATGAAATTTAGTAAAAGAGTCGCTTATACATAAATTAATATAGGTCAACATATAAAAGTAATACATTGTTTAAAATTTGGGGAGTTGTGACCGCTAAGCCCTTCATCCATCTTTGCTTATATGCATGCATACCAATGGAGGGGTTCGTTTTGCCTAGAAAGGGGCCTACGTCATGGGGACTCTCTTTCTCCATTCTTGTTTGATTTGGCAGCCGAGGGTCTGAATATTCTAGTTAAAAGAGCTATGGAAGTTAACCTCATCAAAGGAGCGGCTTTGGGCAATGGGGAAGTTAACTCAACTTCAATTTGCCAATGACACCATCTTTTTCGGGAGTAGAGGTTCACTAGAACTTATGAACATTAAGAGAGTTTTAAGATGCTTTGAAATTGTATCAGGATTGCGAATCAACTATCAGAAAACTCTAATCTGTGGAGTGGGGTTAGAAGAATTGGAAGTGGAAGATTATGCAGCGAGATTAATGTGTAAATCTAGTAAGCTTCCTTTTCACTTCTTGGGGTTACCTTCGGGGACAATTTCTAATAGACTAAAATCATGGAATCCTTTAATGGAAGGCTATAAGAGAAAGTTGAGGCCATGGAAGGAGTGCACCCTATCATTTTCTGGTAGACTAGTCCTCATTAAAGCATCTTTAGCCAATCTCCCAACATATTTTCTCTCTTTATTTAGGATGCCATCAGCTGTTTCTCAAGAATTGGAGAAGATACAAAGAAACTTTTTGTGGGGTGGATCGGAAGGGAAGAAGGGTGTAAACTATGTCAAGTGGGAAAGAATTGCACGTAGTAAGACTTTCGGGGGGGTTAGGGATCACTCCTCTGAAACTAAAGAACCGCGCTCTATTATCAAAATAGTGGTGGAGGTATGCACATGAGAGAGAATCATTATAGAGAAGAGGAAACCTCGGATCATTTAATGGTGAGTTGTTACATATCATGAAAATTTTGGGCCAGAATTACGAATTGGTGGGGATTGCACTGGGTGTGCCCAACGACATATAAGGACCTGGTGAATTGGTGGGGAGGTTTCAATATCAGCAAATGGAAGAGAGTACTTTGGAATGGAATTCATGTAGCAGTGGTATGGTCTTTATGGTGTGCAAGGAACAAAGTTGCTTTCGAGAAGAAAGGATTTGATGAAGACGAGGCTTTTTTCTTGATTCAGACAAGAGCTGCTATGTGGGTCTAAGCCAGGAGCAACAGATGGATGTTTGGTGTGGACGACATGATTCAAAATCTAGAGGCAGTTAAGGATCTGAGGGGAGGCTGAGGGGTTTACCAGCTTGCCTTTTATAAGGGTTCTTGTGCTGGTTTGCTGAAGCTTGTCTTGGCATGATGGTGCAGCTTCTCAGGGTGGAGTCGTGTGCTACTTGGTGTGACTGATATGCTTTGATTGATGTTGGTGTGGAATAGTGGCAGGTATGCAAGGAGTGCTCATGGGTTTGGTTGCTGAGAAGTCTTCTGTTGCAATGTTGGGTGCTGGTTTTGGTCTTGTGGAAATGCTTCAGCTTGGGCTGTGAGTGCTGAGAAGGTGTATGCTGCAATTCCAAGTGGTTGCTGTTTTTTTTTTTCTTTCTTTGGTTAGGCCTTGCAGTGTCAGCTTCTTTTGTTGTGGTAGGTTCTTTAGCTCTTTTTTTGTGGTTGCTCAAAATGATAGATGTTTGTTTTTCCCTCTTCCTTTGGTTGATCCCTTACCAACTTCTTCAGTTAGGAGGAAATTCTACTTTTGTAATTCTCTTATTCTAAGCAATATACTCATTTTTTAGTCATTCAAAACAAATCATTTTAACTCTCCTTGGCATTTTTTATATATCTATATGTCTGTGTGTTTTGGAGTGGGATTTGACTCACTTTATTTTTCAAAGAAATAAAAATCTCTTTATATCTTTCTTATAGTGCATGCTGAAATCCACATTGATGATTTGAATCGTTGATATTATAGAGTTTATTTAGAGAATCCTCTATACAAAAAATAAATTGATTAGACAAGGGAACCACATAGTGGGATGACATTGATTCTAAAGAAATGGACAATAAAAGTAGACAATATCACTTTTAAAATTAATGTGATCCAACCATATAGTTAACGATAAGGTTGCACAAAAAATCTGAAAAGCTCAAAATTCAAGCAAATCCAACCTCTATGGGTTGAGTTAGTTCGATTTTTATAAGTAATTGATTTGGTTTTGGGTCCTAAACACGACAAATTAATAATATGGTTCACTTTCTATGTAAGTAGTGATAATCCAAACAAACCCAAAAACTGAACTCTATAGTCCCACTTAATATATA
>JAOTRH010092539.1:0-16453 GCA_034768845.1 Heliamphora exappendiculata
ATTTTTATAAAAAAAAAGAACCACCAGTACCAAATTTCTGATGTGCGCTGATTGATTTCAGTTGGTAAATCATCAATATGTGGTTATAGATGTCAGATGGTAAAATCCTCATTACTTTCCCTTATATGTAGTTAGAATAATTATAGAGAAGAAAAATGGAAGAAAGAAGAAAAATAAAGTGAATTAATATCCTGAAAAGAATGAGAAAGTAACTTAGGGTTCTCTCTCTTATCACTTATATTTATATGTAAAGAGACCAAAGTACAATAATACTCGTAAAAGAAATAGGTAATAACTTTGCGCTCCCCGTCAAGTTAGTGCATAGATATTTTTCATGCCCAACTTGCATACAATGGGGTGAAACACTTTACTATTATGCCTTTTAGTAAAACATTTGCTCATAGATTATTGAACTTCACAAAGGGCATAAAAATCAAACTCTTGCACAGTTTGTCATTGATAAAATGCTAGTCAATCTCTGCGTACTTTGTTATGTCTCATTACACCAAGTTGTGAGCAATGTTGATGACTTGATGGCAATTTTATTGTTATAATACAACTTCATAAGTTCATCACCCTCAATTCCCAATTCTTTTAATAGCACTTGGAGTCACACAAGTTCACACGTTTCGTGGGCCATAGTTCTAAACTCGGGCCTCTGCACTCGATTTAGTTGCCACTGTTTGCTTTTTAGTTGGCTAAGTAATTAGATTCCCACATATAAAAGGATAACAACTTGATGTGGACCATCTATCATCAACAAAACCAGCTTAATCTGCATCCGTGGAAGCATCTAACCTCATATAACCATGGTTGGAGAACAAAATTCCTTTCTTTGTAGCATATTTGAGGTATCTTAAAATACGGTAAAACATCAAGGTGTACAGAACGAGATTCATGCATGAATTGTTGATGACCCCCCTAGTATATGCAATATAAAGTCTGGTGTGGGATGAGTATATCAATATCCGCTCAAGTCTCTAAACCTTTCCTTATCTACAGACTCTCCATCACCAATGCTTAGGTGATGATTAGCCTCAATTGACAAATCTATTGGTTATAACCGTTCATGCATATTTCCTCCAAAAGGTTATGAATATACTTTCTTTGTGTAATAAAGATGTCCTTATTTGATCTGGCAATCTTAACCCTGAGAAAATATCGTAATACTCCTAGATCTTTCATCTCAAACTCTTTAGCTAAACGTGTCTTGACATGAGAAACTTCCTCTACGTTATTGTCGGTTACCATTATGTCATCACCTTATGCAATAAGAATTGTGATCTTATCATTAGGTTGCGTGATAAACATGGTATGATTTGGATGGTTGTACCCACATTTCAACATGGCATTGAAAAATCTGTTAAATTAGGCTCTAGGAGACTGTTTTAGCCCATCTAGAGCCTTCTTCAATTTACAGACCTTCTTTGCAGTTGCATGGAATAAAAAACCTAGTGGTACGGCCATATGCATCTCTTCCTCTAAGTTCTTATGAAGGAGTGCATTTTCTACATTCAACCGTTGGAGAGGCTAACCCTATTATAGCAATACAGGAGAGAAGCACCCAAACAGAGTTCATCTTTGGTACAGTAACAAAGGTTTCCTTACCGAAAATACCATAAGTCTGGGTAAAAGCCCTTAGCAACCAGTCTAGCCTTAAATCTCTCAACAACCCATCTTCCTTCTACTTTACGATGAACACCCATTTACAACTTACTGGTATCTTTCTTTTTGGAAGAGATACTAACCCTCATGTGTTTTTCTTTCTTAGAGTTGTCATCTCCTCAACCATAGCCTTTTTTAGTTAGGATTTGCAACAACTTCCTTCTAATTCAGTGGAATCGATATAAAGGGCAAAGAAGAGGCAAAGGCACGATATGATGGAGATAAGAAACAAATTGCAATATAGGATGTAGAGTAACTAGAGATTCATTAGTAGATGGATTAGTAAAAGAGATTGAAACTGAAGATGGTGAGAACTTGCAAGGTGGTAGTGGCACACGTAGTTTAATCCTTTTCACGTCGAGAATAAAAGAATAAAAATTTAGGTAAATTTTGACTTACGTACTAAGAGGAATAACCATCTGTTTATATTAATAGAGTAGGTTTACAAAAAGAAGAAAGATTCTAAAATAAAGGTTGGAAATAAATCAAGCGATAACCTCATAAATCAAGATATCTTAATTTCATAATGTGCGTTATTTTCAGTACTTTCCCTCAAGCTAGGGTAAAGATATTAATCAAACACATCTTGATAATTGATGCCTGGAGCAAAGATGGTCCCATTGGCTTAGTCAATATATCTGCATTTTGGTTAGATGATGAGACAAATGAGGGGGTTCAAAGGGCCTGCTCAAACTTTTTCTCAAATAAAATGAATGTTCAGTTATATATATTTGGTTCATTCATGAAGAACTGGATCTAAAGGAAGTATAATTGCAGATTTATTGTCACAAAATAATAAAGATGAATCCTTTTCTTCCAAGCCAAGTTCAAAGGATAGACCGAAGTCAAAGTATTTAACAAGTGCCTTGAGCCATAGCCCGATACTCGACCTCAACTGAATATCTTCAAACAATTTTCTGCTTTTACTTTCCTATAATATAAGATGATGACCACAGAAAATAAAAAGACCAGATGTAGAATGTTGGTCAGTTTTAGACCCAGCATAATCAGCATCAGTGAAATATTAAAGTCCAGATTGAGTACCGGCAGAGAAAAATATGCAAAAATTGGGACAAGTCTTGAGATACCTTTAGATATGAAAGACTACACCTATATGAGCTTTACGAAGAGCATGCATAAACTGGCTGACTATCCTTACTACAAAAGTCAAGTCTTGTCTACTGTTAGTCAAGTAAATCAGTCGACCAACCAAACGTTAATGCGTAAATGGATTAGAAAGTAACTCTCTAGATTCAGCTGAAGCCTGAAAGCTTAAGATTTGGATCCATTGGAGTAGACACCGACTTACGTCCTAACATGCCAATATTCTGAAAGAGATCAAGAATGTACTTTATTTGAGAAAGTGATATCCCTCGATGAGAACTAGCAATCTCAATACCGAGAATGTACTTGAGGAGGCCTAAATCCTTAATATTAAAAGCCTGCCCAAATCCATTTTTACATAGTACTACTGGATGTATCATCTCTAATAAGAATAATGTCATCAACGTATACTAATAAAATGACGACGAATAAAACAGGTGCGATCAGAATGACATTGGATAAAGTCCAAAAATAAGATAATATTACTGAAATGAATGAACCATGCACTCTTTAATCCATGAAAAGCCTTACGAAGGCGACATAACTTTTCAGAATACTTCCCCTTAGCTAATAAACCTGGCAGATGATGAAGGATTCTTGGCATCCAGTTAGTGAAGATGCCCACAATGTGAACCAGTTTAAGATACAAGAAGACGTGCAGTAATCAATTTCACAACAGGGCCAAAGGTAGCTCCAGAATCTTTACCGAGAACTTGGGTAAAGCCTTTGGCCACGAGGCAAGCCTTATTCTGATCCACAAAACCATCAACCAAATACTTCACACTAAAGATCCACTTACACCCTACACTCTTCTCACCGGAGGATAAATGCGCCAACTTCCAGTTACAATTAGCTTCTATGGCATTCATCTTTGTTTACATTGCAGTGACTCACTGTGGATTTTGGAGAGCTTTAAACACAAAACGGGGAATCTGCACATTAGTGATCTTGCCAAGTACAGTATGATAGGAAGTTGAAAGACCATTATAAGATACATTACTGGGAGATAGATTGGTTAGTGTTTCTAAGACAACCATAACGGGAAGAAGGGTTGCAAGTAAGAGAAGGATAACGAGAAGAATGGGAAAGTGTAGAAACTAGAGGAGGAGAGGAAATACCCGAACCTGGATCCAAAGAGAGATTTGGCATAGGGAAATGAGAGCGAGGAGGGCGAGAGTATGTCTATAAAGGGGTGGGATGCTCATTCATACAAAGGAAGATGAGGGTTCCAGCACTGAGATAGAGTAAAAAATGGGAACCGAACAAACACTCGATAAGAGGTTCAGCATGGAAGTACAAGGAGTAGATTTCTGTAGAGCGGATACAGGGCTGCAGAATAGAATATTATCATAAAAGGTGACATTATGGGAGTAAAATAGGTGACGTGATACTGGATTATAACAACAATAATCTTTGGACATTACAGAATAACTCAAAAAGATATTTCTAACAGATTTATTATCCAATTTAGTGCGAATTGGGCAATGGTTCTGGACGAAACAAGTATGACCAAACACCTTGGGCAGAAGAGAAAATAAAGTACGATCGGGCTGAAGAACTTGAAGGGGGACCGAACAACGCAAAATGCGACTAGGAGTGTGATTAGTAAGGTATAGTAAGGACAATCATATGTTAATAAGACTTAGTTACATGCATGCCATGGAGGAGGCAACAAACGACAGACATAACACGGCGATTCTTACGTTCTACAACACCGTTCTATTCGGGAGTATAAGGACAGGTAAGTTGTTGTAGGATACCCTTTTGACTAATGTGGGAACGGAAGGCATCAAAAATGTATTAACCACTATTATCAGACCGTATTTGGCGAACAACTGTGTTAAATTGAGTTTTGACCATTTGGAGAAATTGAATAAACAAGGATAACATGTCAGATTTTTTTTCCTAGTAAATATACCCATGTTCATTGAAAATGGTTGTCAATAAAAGTCACACAATAACGATGTTCAGATAAAACGGCAACTGGGGAGGGTCCCCATACATCCGAATGAATAAGATCAAAAGTACTAGACATACGATGTATACGAGGAATATAATTAGCACGAATATGCTTAGAAAGTTCATAAACCACACATTGAAATTTATGATTTTTTACAAACTTTACTTAATGACAAAAATAATAAACTGAAAATTAGCATGTATTAAACAGGCATGCAAAAGATTTAAAGTTAGAAAAGAAAATATAGGATGGAGATCCTGGCAAGATGGAAGCCTAAATATTTTAGAGCAGTAGCTCCCCAAAGTAGTATGGTGGTATAGCCCATCACGCTCATATCTTTTGTCAAAAATCTTCTTCGAACCCGGGTCCTAAAACAAACAATGTGTAGGTAAGAAAATGATAGCACAATGAAGAGTTTTCAGTAAGACGACTCACATATAGGAGATTAAAGGCAAAATTATGAACATAAAGAATAGAGTTAAGAGTAATACGAGGAGATAGAAACACAACACCCTTATCACGAACACATGAGGTGGAGCCATCATAAAGGCAAATAGTGTGATTAACAGAAAGGATAGGGGCAGAAAATAGAGACAACTCACTAGTCATATGATCATTAGCTCTGGAATCTAGAACCTTAGTAGGTTTCTCAGATGGACATTTAAAATAGTGAGAATACTTAAGGCCAATGTAGCGGTGAGAGTTGGAGATATGCCCTAAGCCCGAGCGGTCAAGGAGCCAAGCTACTCCTAAACTTGACCAATCTAAGATTGGATACGGCTAAAGTCAGACAGGGCTAGAGATTCAAAACTTCCAATATTCTCGGCAATGGCAGCAGTGCAAAAGGATTTAGAACCAGAGACACGGTTTCGAGAGAAGCGTTGCTTTAATTTTGGGTGAAGTTTGAAGCAACAAGTCTTAGATTGTCCTACTTCACCACAATGATAACAAACAACATTTTCAATCAAGTTACGAGAGCCGAAACTAGCAGCAATGGCCATCTGATCAATCATGGCTAGAGGTTTAGAGACGGGGGATAAGCGAGTTGGAGTAATCAACGTCGACACTCCTCACCATCGATACTAGTAGAGGCCTCATATATGGAAGATATGCTTAATGTGTTCAAAAATCTGAATGCAGAGAGACTCAAAGTCAGGTTTCAAACTTATCAAGAACTGATATGTATACTGAGGAGTGAGCCGTTTATAGAAGCAACCTCACAAGAAAAAGCCCGATCCAACAGTTAAGTAACCTAAAAATTCAGCCACAGAGAATCCTAAAGCCTCTTGATGGGCATGTTTGGGCATGCCAAGAGCAGCTCTAGGCATTGTTTTGAGCATGTCTTAGGCACCTCTAGGCATTGCTTTAGGCCTGTTTTGGGCAACATTAGGCATTGCTTTGTGCATGTATTGGGCACCTCTAGGCATTGCATTAGGCATGTCTTTAGCACCTTTAGGCATTGCTTTGGGTGTGCCATGAGCACCCCCGTGGCCTTGCGTTGGCATGTCATGGGCACAGCAGCGGGGCGTCGCTTGTGCCTTGTCATGGGCACATCGTGGCCTCGCTTTGGCATGTCATGTGCACCTTGTGTCTTGCTTTGGCATGTCATTGCCACGTCGTGGCCTTGCTTTGGCATGTCATGTGCATCCTGTGTCTTGCTTTGGCATGTCGTTGGCACACTATGATCTCGCTTTTAGCTTGTCATAAGCAACCCGTGGCCTACCTTTGCCATGTCATGGGCACATTGTGGCCTCACTTTAGCATGGGATGATATAGACTGGAAGTTATAGGAAAACCATAACACAGGGGAAAATGGCCAATAATTTACCAGTTTTAGTTAGAAGGGAATCAAATAGTAAAAAGGGAATCAAATAACAAGAGCATGCTAGTTGAATTAATCAATAAAAAAAGAAAAGGCCTGGACATATATTGATATTACTCAAAAATGCGGGTATTATTATGGGCATGTGCATACATCTGTGTCAATAGTCTATAACCGAGTAACATTATCGTGATATACAAACATGTTATAGGCATGTTGCCCCATGGAATTAAACAACCAACCCAGAATGGTACAATTCTCAATATCCCACTGAGCATGCTTAGAATCACTCTCCAGGGGTGGCTTTTCAGTCTCCAAAAGCGAAATAGACTTGCCTTGACCCTTGAGAAAGAGACGAAGAGAGCAACTCCAAGTAATAAGATTTTTCCCATTCAACAAAACACTAATAATACGATGAGCTGATGCACGTTGAGAAAGAGAAATTCAATTGAAACGGCTTAGAGACACTCTTGTCATTGGATTCAGTCATATTGCCCAGTAAACAGCCGTAACCAAAAGAATAAATAGTCAGAGAAGCAGCAAAACCAAGAGCCATGCTATCAGAACACAAAAAAAATTGTAGCCCCAAACAAGTATGGAGACAAAAAAAAAAGAGGCTTTAACACATTAGTAAATTACATATCTGAAATGGCATGTGGGACAGCACCAGATCAAAACAAGATAATCACAAAACAAAAACCATTGGCAAACTATAGAGAAGTTGTCGACAAATCAAAAGGGATTGAACCAGAGAAGCCATAAAAGGCGTACCACAGTTGCAAGATGCAAACCAAAGAGTCACTGGTGTTGCAATCGAGGGTCGACATCGAGGGGTTGGGGGATGGCGGCAAGGGTTGGGTGCGAACCAGGGGATCGACACCGAGTGGTTGATGCGGAGTAAAAGGCTTTCGGAGCAAGTTGGTGGTGATGGAGTAGGTTGGCGATGATGAACCAGAGGTCTAGGTCGATGGCGAGGGGTAGATTGATGGTGAGGATCGATGGTGATGGGTTGGTCGGCGGTAAGGACCGACTTTTTGGATTAGTCGGCAATAAGGGTAGACGGTTAGTTTTTTTTTGGGTAAATTATATTGACCTTCTCTGAGATTTAACAAAACATCAATTACCTCCAATGTGGTTTTGAAAATGTCATGAACCTTCTCATAGATTTAATTTTTGAATCAATTAAGCCCAACCGTTAAAATTTTTAACGAAAACTATCCAGCCACCACAAAACCATCACCCAAAATCCACCCTTAAAACCACCCCCAAAACCACTACCAATACCACCCCCAAAACCAAAACCACTACCCAAAGCCAAACCCACCCCCCAAAACCCCACGCCGCCGCCAGTCTACGCCGCATGCCACTGCCACTGCCGCCGCCGCCGCACGCCACTGCCGTCGCACGCTCTACTCTCTCCGTCCCTCTTTCTCCACTCTCTGCCCTCTCTCTCTCCCTATGCCGTCTCTCTCTCTCTCCTCTCTGTCGTCCCTCTCTCGGCAGTGGCGGCGGTGTGGGGGGCCGGCGGTCGGCGACGCTGGCGGTGAGGATTGGTGGTTGTCGGCGGTGTGGTCGCACGCTGTCCTCTCTCTTTTATATATATATATATTACAAATGCCGCACGCCACCAACCACCGCCAACCCTCGCCGCCACCGCCACCACCGGCCCCCCACACCGCCGCCACCGTCGAGAGAGGGACGACAGAGAGAGGGCAGAGAGCGGAGAAAGAGGGATGGAGAGAGGAGAGCGTGCGACGACGGTAGTGGCGTGCGGCGTGGACCGGCGGTGGCGTGGGGTTTTGGGGGGTGGGTTTGGTTTTGGGTAGTGGTTTTGGTTTTTCGGGTGGTATTGGGAGTGGTTTTGGTTTTGGGGGTAGTTTTAAGGGTGGGTTTTGGGGTGGTTGAATGGTTTCCGTTAAAAATTTTAACGGTTGGGCTTAATTGATTCAAAAATTAAATTTGAGGGAAGGTTCATGACATTTTCGAAACCACAGAGAAGGTAGTTGATGTTTTGTTAAACCTCAGGGGAAGTCAATGTAATTTACCTTCTTTTTTTTTGGGACAAACAAATTTTTTTTCCCCTTGAAGAAGGATGTGACTCTGATACCTAAAAGAATTATGTAAATTGTGGCTTACCTGCCAAGAGGAATAGCTATCTCTATTTATATTAATGGAGTAGGTTTACAAAACGATGAACGAATCTAAAATAAAGGCAAGAGATAAATCAAGAGAGAACATAAATCAAGAGATCCTAATTTCTTAATATGCATTATTTCCAATAAGAATAAGTCTATAGATCAATCTTACCCAACCATCCACCAATGCGTTGCTCGTTTTTCCTCTCATCGGACTCTTCCTTCTTTCCCTCACTATGATTAACATCTCTCCGAGTAAAATTAGGAAATAAAAACCCTTGAGAATCTCAATCTAGATGATCAGACGTAAGTAACTCTACCTTATTATGAGGCTTCCCCTGAAGAGATGGATTAGATATAGGGGAAAAAGGCTCAATTTCCCAAAAGGTAATATCCATATTGGCAAACATCTTGTGAATACTAGGGTCATAGCACTTATAACCCCTTTGGGTAGCAGAGTAACTAAGGAAAACACATTTAACAGTTTTAGGATCTAACTTTCCACCTGGATGTTTAGGAGTATGTTAAAAACAAGTATAACTGAAAATCCTAGGCGAAATAAAGGAAACAGAGAGAGACCTAGAAAGAAACTCTTAAAGAGTCTTAAACTAGAGAACACTAAAGGGCATACGATTAATAAGATATGCAGTTGTAAGAACCGCCTTGCTTTAGAAGATTTAAAAACATTCATAGTGAAGAGGAGAGAGCGAGCCACCTTAAGAAGGTGGCAATTCTTGCGTTTAGCTGCTCCATTTTGTTTAAGAGTACAGACACAACTTGTCTGGAAAATAATGCCATTATCCTTCAGGTAGGCTCGAAAAGCTCTATCTATGTACTCGGTTCGTGTATCACTGTGCGCTACAACTGCCAATCGTTCTATTGGCCAATTGTTCCTGAAAAATGCAATGAAAAAAAGGTTATTGAATAGTTAAAGGAACTGGTAAGACTACCACTAGACAATTAGTAAAAAATCTTGAAACATGAAGAATAAAAGAAAGAGAAATGGAAGTAAAGCAACGGATATAACCTTTTCCAAATACATAAGATAAAGACCCATCAACTACTTTTACTTATCTTTACCAGAACTAGTAGAGTAAGAAGATAAAAAAAAAAGAACCAGCCATATGATTAGCAACACCAGTCTATGATCCAATGAGTATGAGAGGAAGGAACACTATGTGCTGGCATGAATACTTGAGTGAGCAAAGTTAGAAGTGGAAGGAGCTGGTGAAGTGGAGATGTCAACCATCAAGCGTCTGAGAGTATGTAACTCATCCTGAGAAAGAGGTCCAGTCTCACTAGATGTACCTGTAGAAGTCTAATAGTGTTCTATGATCAACACCATGCCCTTGTGAGGGGTGACCATGAAGCTTCCAATAGTGTTCTATAGTATGACGACTCTGGCCATAGTGCTCACAGCTTAACTGATCAAGGTCCATAGATCCACACTTCTCCCCAAACTTTGAATGACCAGGCTTTCCATTTCGGGAGGTAGGTGTAATTGGTAATGAAAAGCAATCCTGGCTAGGAGTAGCACCATGGCATGATCCCGACTCTCCTTTTACTGAACATGAGCATACACCAGTCTCAAGGTAGGAAACGAATCACGACTAAAAAGCTGAACATAGATCTAATCGTACTCAATGTTAAGGCCAGCTAGAAAGTTATAAACACGCTTCTTTTCTGCCCTCTTCTGAATCGCAATGTTAAGGCCAGCTAGAAAGTTATAAACACGCTTCTTTTCTGCCCTCTTCTGAATCGCAACTACGTCTGTAGTACAAACTGTATAAAGATTCTGATAATAATCTGTCTCATTCCATAATCCTTTGGTCTTCTTTTTCAAATATTACAATTGGGCATCCTTACCAGTCTGAAAATAAGTTTGAGAAGCTGCATACCATATCTGATGGGCATATCTAGTAAGAAACTACTACTGATAGAGGGTTGCATAGAATTCAAAAGCCATGGCATAACAAGGGCATTGCTTTCCTACTACTGATAGAGGGTTGCATAAAATTCAAAAACCATGGCATAACAAGGGCATTGCTTTCAATCCACTGTTTGTGAGCAGCGCCTGCTACAGTTGGTTGTTTAGCTTCACTAGAGATATACTGGTCAGACTACAAGCATGGGATCAAATCAGATAATTTATTGCATGAGCTAATTTGAAACAATGGGCTTTCTCTAAGTGTCCCTAAACAACTCAATCCAGGCTCCTCATTACCAACGGGAGATTTACCAGCGTCAGCAAGTCCATATTTATGATTAACACAGATTACCAATTCACAAATCTGACACAAGATAACCAACTCTTCAAAGGAGCAAAATCAAATATGTAAGATGCGGTAATAAGGGCTAAATATAATCTATAAGAACATTGGAAAGACTCAAAACAGAACTGATAGATCAAATGCTGCCAGAACTGCCCCAAAACCACAACCAAATTGCAGTCAAGTTGTAGCCCCCACCTATTTGTGTTCGAACACAGCCACTGAGTGAAAACCAAGGTTGGAGCAACCTTTAAACCCTAGTCGGCAACTGTCGTAGCCATCTCAGCCAACAAACTGCTCCAAGTAAGTCGCGATTGAATATTTCAAAAAATAGATCTAAAAAATTGAAAATAGAAGAAAATAGAAAACCTATATCAACTGAACTAGAAAAAAATCAGATGTATATATACCACCATGATTGATTTAGCGAGGAGAAATCAAAGAAGAACAACATAAGAGATGTATGAGACCAGTGACAAGCTTCGCGAGATCTTGCTTTGATACCAAATTAGTACTACTAAAGAGAAGAAAAATTGAAGAGAGAAGGAAAAAAGAGAAACACTGGGAGAGAAATGCAACTATGGGATAAAAGTTGGGTATAGTAGAGCCTTTTTTAGTACTCAAAACCCAAAACTCTTTTCTAGAGATTGAAATAAATGCATGAGCAATGGTAGCCATGCCGTATATATATATTTCACAAGGTTTGAACCTCAAGTATTTCACCCTTTCTTCCAGGTGTATTATTATTACCCTTTCTCTGCTCTTTCTGATCCTGCCAAACTTTACAATGACCTTCGATGGAACATCTCAAGGCCCCAAGGTTTTGAGGCAGTCATGCGTGTAAGATGTAGCCAGGTGAGTTCCTTTTATTTTGTTTTTTTATTAGAAATTGTTCCACATTGTAGTAAAAGTAGTTTTGTTTTTCCAAAAAAAAAAAAAAAAGGGAAGTCAGAGAACATTTCACATCACCTACCAACCTCTCCCCAAAAATTAATATTTATATTACTTTCCATTATTTGTTAGGGTATTCAAGTTCTAGAATACTCCGGAAGCTTCTGCAAGCGCATTCCAACAGATATTGACCTACCTGCGGTAAGCATATTTGTGATGAAATAATTGGTCATTTGAGTATTACTGAATTGTGCTTTTTAAGTAGTTTCTCTTCCGCTAGTGTTGTGTTATAAAACTATTGGCAAAAGTGACCTATGCTGAAAATGTGTGTCATGTTTCAAGCATATTCTTGATTGTTCTGTGAGATATTGGCATCTAAAATATGTGGTATTTTAGATATTTATATCAAAATTTATTACCTTAGGCTCTAGTCTTATACTCCCAGGTCATGTTTGGAGTTCGGGACTAGATTAACATGGATTAACAATTCCAGGACTGTCCCTGAGATACTAAATACTCTGAATTAGATGTCTCCAATTTAATCCAGTATTGTATTTATTTACTCCATGGAATAAGTACTTACTGCTGGCAACTTAATCTAATTTTTTGTTTTCTTTGATAAGCATTAGTTAGGAATAATAATGCTATGAGAAAAAAATCCTTGTACGAAAAAATTGATATTATTCTTACTTGCACTACACCCTAATTACAAAGTTCAATTTTTTTGGCGAGAAAACTTATATTTGAAACTCCAAACATTGCCTCATTTTTATGTTTGGTGTTCATGCCTCTTAGATTACATGATTGAAGTACTGATATCTTTTATCTAT
Organism: Heliamphora exappendiculata; assembly: GCA_034768845.1. NCBI lineage: Eukaryota > Viridiplantae > Streptophyta > Magnoliopsida > Ericales > Sarraceniaceae > Heliamphora > Heliamphora exappendiculata. Next base: position 12,678 of record JAOTRH010092539.1, read on the forward strand.
AAAAAATCTGTTCGAAAATATTATTACCGAAGAGAAATGCTTGGTACCTGATTTACTAAATGAGTTTCCTGTAGCTCCTGCAATTTTAAGTTTTTAACCCAAGTATGATTTATACTATCAGTTTATTGTGTGCCTTTGAAGCTTTGTTTTATAATAGGAACATGCCTGGTTTTAGCTCACTGTTTCCCCCTTACTTTTTCCTTACCTTCTATTATATTAGAAAAGGGTGTGTTTGGGATAGTATTTTAATTTTTTTAACCAAAGTGTAGTTTAGTCATTATTGCTAATTAAGGTTTTTAATGGTTTCTCTCTCTCTCTCTCTCTCTCTCTCTCTCTCTCTCTCTCTCTATATATATATATATATATCTATATATATATATATATATATATAGAGAGAGGAAAATTTGCATTAAAAAATAGAATAGAGTTTTCAAAACCAGACAATAAAAAAGATATGAACAATTTTTCGTTCATAGGGGTTTTTATGGCCATCTTATTGTTCACTGTATCTGGTTTGTCTCTCTCTTTTTTCTAATCTCTGATCTCTAATCAATGCACATACTAGTCGCATTTGTTGATTGGGATATCGCATTTTTGTTTATTTACTATACTATGACCTACTAGTTTATTTTATTTTACTTATTTTCATCTTAGAATATATATTTTTAGTTTTAAGAATGATCTTTTGTCGGGAAAATTAAAAAAATAAAATTTTTTAATGAAAATATTAATATAATCAAAAGACACACATATGCCAGACTTTTTTTTAATATTTTGGTCGTTAATGAACTTATTTTATCTTGTAGTCAAAATATGTTATTATGCTGTTTTCTCTAATTGGCATTAATACAAAAAAAAAAGTAAAAACAATGGTACGAGCGTGAACAAAAATAAAAATAAAAAATACAAAAATAAGCTAGATATTTTTATTTCATCACAGATTACTGGGCCATAAAAGCTGCAATTGAGTTTGTGTTTGAGATAACATTTCAATATTTATTTTTATTTTTATTTTGTAGCATAAATTTTTTAATTTTTCAATTTTTTTAATGATGATAATAATCTAAAACGTAGTTTCATTTTGACTAATCTGAAATAATTCATTAAAGAAAAAAAAACTACTTAAAGGTATTTAACTGCCTTTTTACTTTAGTATGGACCCTATATGGAATAATTGCTTATTTGCTTATTTAGTATTGTTTATTTTTATCTTTTTTATTGTTTAGTCAAATTATTTTTTTTTTTGATTACTTTTATTGAGATGAACTGAAAAATAAGATCTTTTGATCAAAATATTAAAAAAATTAGAAAAGACAAAAAAATAAGCCAAAATTCTTTTCTTGTTTTTGTCGTTTCTTGTGAGCTTATTTTATCTTATAGTCCAAAAAAACTTATTATTCTGTTTTCTCTCTTTGAAATTAACCAAAAAGGAAAAAAAATGGTCTAAACAGGAAAATTTAAAAAAAGGGAAAAAATAAGCTAAATATTCTTATTTCATCACAGATGACTAGGCCTTAAAAGCTGCTATTGAGTTTGCGTTTGCGTTTGAGATAGCAATTCAATAGTTGCCTATTTCTTTCGAATTTCTTAATCTGATTTCCGTTTTTTTGGCACAAATATTTTACTTTTTCAATTTCTGGTGAAGAGAGCAATCTAAGAAGTACGTAGTTTCATTTTGGCTAAACTGAAAAAATTCATTAAAGAAAAAAAAAATCTTTTTAAAGGTATTCAACTCCCTTTTTACTTTAGTCCATGACTCTGTTCAAAATAATTGCTTATTTAGTTTTGTTTATTTTTGTTTTTAATAATTGTTTTTTATCATTATTCAAACTATTAGGATGGCCTTTGACTTGTTTCATTGAGATTAGTCTTAAAAAGTAAAAAAAAATTTGATCAACATATAAAAAAATTCAAAACAAAAAATCAAAAAAAGCAAAATAAGCCAATAAGGCATATGCATTTTGCTTAATTTTGTCGGAAAGAGTGCTGAAATGCTTGAATCTGACAGATACGAGGTTGGTAACAGTGAGAGGAGATAAGATTGTCCTGGGCAAGCGATGCTTTAGTAGGGATGACTGTACGGACTTTTGTGAGACCAATTGCCTTTTCGAGGGTTGTCAGAAAGGCAGGTGCCAATGCGTGCGTCAAGGAAAGCAATGCTTTAATAGGGAAGACTGTGCAGATTTCTGCAGTGACCCTTCATGCTTTTTCATGGGTTGTAATAACAACCAGTGTTCATGTGTGTGTGGATGAAGTAACCAGCAAGATCAGTGCTGTTCCATACATGATTTATGTAAACCTTCTAGTTGAATAAAGGGAAAATTTCACTTTACTCCTTCGTGTTGTAGGCGGCGATGTATGAATTATTTCTCTCGTGTGTAATTGTTAGGTCATAGTTTTTAATGATTTTTTGACTAAAGTGCACTTACGTATTTTTTTTTACTCAGATTAACAGGGACTACAGAAGGCTGGTTCGGCCATCTGTGCTTGCTGCGATGGCCAGCTCGGCCATTTGGCTTTTGAGAAGTGTTTTTTTGCCCCCTTTTTGGGGTGTTTATGGATAACCAAGAGGGCAAAATGAACTTGTCCGGAGTTAATAACAAAAAAATTTTAAGTGTGAATAACGGTTTGAACTACTCAAAATAATGGTAGGAGTCTACAAAAAAGAGTACAGAAAAGAGGTTGATAAAAAACTTACGAAAGAAAAAGACGTACATAACGTGCTTATGAAAATAATCAATTTCATAGGTAAATTAATAAAATAATCACTAACGACTTGGGATATGATAGCGAGAGCTTGCTCGTGCCAAAACAAACTTATAGTAATTGATGACACATGGTTGTGATGTTCGGAAGGAAAGTTAGACCCAAAAACATAAATAATATAGAAAAATGGTTCATTGGAGATGTGAAATTGTAAACTAACCACCAAATGGACAAAAAAGTGGCATAGGTAACACACCTTTGCCTAAAGAATTTTCCATTAATTTATGTAATGTGGTTGTGATGTTGAGGTTGAAATCTTTATATCAAAGAACATGAAAAGTTAGCAAAAACGATCCGTTTGAAGGGTAAAATTGTTAAAACGATCACAAACCAATTTAGGATACGGTATAGGTAGCATGCAGCTCGCTCGTGTTTAAACAAATGCTCTAACAGTTCGTAACATAACCACCAAATGGAATAGAAAATGGCACAGGCATCTCTCTCATGCCTATAGAAAGTTGTAGAAACTTACGCAGCATGGTGGTGATGCTCAGGTAAAAAATTAGACCCAAAAAAGTGAAAAAGTTAGTGAAAATGATATATTTTAGAGGAAAAATTGTAAAATAACCACCAAACGATGGGGATATGGCACGGGAAACTTGCTTGTACCTAAATAAACTTGTAGAAACTTATAGTACGTGATTGTGATGCTAAAGTAGAATGTTAGACACAAAAATGTCAAAAAATTAGCGAAAATGGTTTGTTTGAGAGGCAAAATTGTAAAATAACTTGCAAATGGATTGGAAAAAGGCACGGCAGCTTGCTTGTGCCAAAAAAAGACAAAAAAATTATAGAAACTGACAGCACGTGGTTATGATGTTTGAGTAGAAAGTTATATCCTAAACGTGAAACTTTAGTGACAATGGTTCGTTTACGGGAAAAAATTATAAAATAACTGTTGGAATATGTGAATTTCATTGGCCATGAAAATTTAGATTTCAATAGCTGGATCAATTACAATTGGATTGGCCATTCAATTGCAATTGAAGCCTGAAAACCAAAGCTTGAGT
>JAOTRH010092550.1:0-16452 GCA_034768845.1 Heliamphora exappendiculata
GCAAAGAAAATACACTGAATCTAAACATATCTTGAGCTAAGACATTGAAATCTTAAATAGCCTAATTTTCTAAGTATTTCAACTTTCTGCCATGAACTTTAAACTATCATAACTAATTGTAGAATGATGATCTAAATGTGATTTTTATGTCCAGATCTAGATTTTTAAGTTATCTTTCATAAAAAATTAATTTGAAGTGATTTCATTGAGGAGAACTCGAGATACACCATTTTTACTAAAGAGTGTTAGATTCTGACCATTCTGTATTGCAGATATAAAAATCCTAGGTTAGAGTGAGAACCGAGCTTAGGTGAAAACATAAAATTTGTCGATAACATGTTTATGTTATTGTCCATCAAACATGAACCTAAAATATGAAGTTTTGATAGGTCAAAATCTTTTCCAAAGTCACTATTGTGAATCTGTGACTGACAGGGTTCTCTGTCGCATGTTTTTGTATGACCAAAAAATTATGTTTTTAATAGCCAAATTCGAAAGTAGTTCTCATGAAAAGTGTAGAGAATATATTAAACTATTTTTGACTAAAAAGCAGCACTAGATACCCTCGGATGGACCTCCAAAAGGCTTGTGTATTCTCTGTTGAAAACAGATTCTGTTGAACCTTTTAATGCTAACTAAATTCATTTTATAAAATGGCCAAAATTATCAACCTGTTCCAAACCATTTGCCTTAGCACAAAATATAAAACTTGTAGAGGACACCGTAAACTAGAACATATCCAAAAATTAGACCCATAACCATTGATTTGATGCCCCAAAACTGAGGCCAATAGAGACCCAAATTTTTTACTTTTCTCTATAAAGTGTTGAATGGTTTTCTCTTAATTGATATAAATGACCCATTTTTCCTAGAATCTAACCTTAGTGTTAAACATGAAAGTTGTAAAAAATATATTTATCTAATTGGTGTTCGAAAATTAGATCTTAATTTCTTGTTTAGGTACCCCAAAACTTTGTTATGAATTTTAATTTGACATTTGAATTTTTCTTTAATTTGGCTAAGTGTATAAGTGGCATGTTATATTGTGGGACTTAAACATTTGGAATTTAATGAATTATGTTAAATGATTAGTGTATGAAAATAATTATTTGATGATTAGAATTCATGTCGCTAAATTGAATCAATGTCTTATGAATTATAGCTTGTGTTTCATATACTTGTATTCCATGCTTGCATAAGTTGTACCATATGCTATGTTGGGTCGTGCAATTTGCCATGCTTAGTTGCATATTATGCCATTGTTAGTTGCACTTCGAAATATAAGTTATTATATCATGAGCATTGTGAGTGTGGCACTAGTGACATCTCGTGGGTTACCTCTTGTATATTTTTGAATTGTATATCTCGATATGGTTGATGTGGAGGAAGGCAGACTTTTTATCATGATTAGTGAGTCCTAGTTGATGGGGGTGTTAACTTTGGGCCATGTACGTCATGAGCTGTGTTACGTCTTGAGCCGTATCACATATTGTGCCGAACAGCCGTTATACGCTGCTGTGATCGGGAACGCTGACGTACGAGAACTTAATGTACGGGAACATAGTGGTATCATTCGAATTATTATATTGGGTATGAATGACTTTGGGCCTTGTACGTCTTGAGCTGTGTTACGTCCTGAGCCGTGCCATGTCTTGAGCCGAATGCCCACTATACACTGTCGTGATCGGGAACGTTGGTGTATGGGAGCTTAACGTACGGGAACGTAATGGTGTCACTCAAAAAATTCGATTGGTTGATTTATAATTGGATTGGGCAAACGCATTTGCATTGCACTCTTCATTACCTGCATAATTTATTTTTAATACTCACCTGTTTACTGTATTTACATCTTTGCCTATCTCATTGATTTATAAATGGGGTAAGTGTGACGCCCCGTCCTCCGGGTACGTCGGGACATACATAAATATAAATAAAAAGATATTCTAACCATTCATTCATATTTACATAAGTTAATTATTAATAATAAAGGAGTTCTGAACCGTTCAAAAGTACATAACTATTACAGTTTCACTAAGAAATTTCAAAAATTACACTAAGCACGAGAAAACTAAATATAAGAACAAAAGCAAAGGTCTCAACTCTTCAAAATGCATCAGCGGGAGTCACGTGCTCGTAGAACTTACCTTGTTCTTCCAACTCTTATTCTCCCTCTGGGATGACTTCCTCCTAGAACTCCACCCCACATGTGGCACGAATGCCATGAGCCAAGACTTAGAAGCAAAACACTCTAACATTTTAACTAATCTAACGGCACAAAATTCACCACAACACATACCATATAACACCAGTACAGTTTATAGTTAAGAAAAATGACAAATTTATGACATGATAGCAAATAAGTCAATAAACATGTGCATATAAGATGCCATGTATGTAATGCAGATGTCCAACCCAACATAACCCATCATGATTATAAATCAACCAATCAAATTCTGAGTGGCACCATTATGTTCCCGTACGTTAGGTTCTCGTACATCAACGTTCCCGATCACTACGGCGTATAGCGGCAGTTCAGCTCAAGACGTGATACGGCTTAGGACGTAACATGACTCAAGACATACATGGCCCGAAGTTAACATATCCAATACAATAATCCAAATGGAACCATTATGTTCCCGTATGTTAGGTTCCTGTACATTAACGTTCCCGATCACTACGGCGTATAGCTGTAGTTTGGCTCAAGACACACATGGCTCCAAGTTAACATATCCAATACAATAATCTAAATGGCACCATTATGTTCCAGTACGTTAGGTTCCCATACATCAATGTTCCCGATCACTACGGTGTATAGCGGTAGTTCAGCTCCAGATGTGATACGGGTCAGGACGTAACACAGCCCAAGACGTACATGGCCCATTGTCAACACCCCCACATTAACCATATCATGATACCACTTAAAATGTACAAGGGGTAACCCACAAGATGCCTCCAGGGCCACAATCATGATGCTCATAGTATAATAACTTATATTCTGAAGCATAACTAACAATGGCATGCGTTCTAATCATCGTATAATCACAAATAAGCACTAATCAACTAATCATCATATAAAACTTGGGTTTCACAGTAAAGGATACAAAAATCACACTTAGCAACCGTAAGGCCAAATATCAAGTATTAAATTAAAAGAACCAACAAAGTTTTTGGGTATCTAGACTTGGAATAAAGTTATGATTTTTAAACACTATATAGATAAAAATATTTTTACAACTCTCATATTTAACATTAAGACCAGAACCTAAGGTAAAGGAGTGAACAAAACATCTCAAGTAAAAACGGTTCAACACTTTTCACAAGATTTTACCAAAACATGCTTCTGTTGGTCTCAATTTTGGGGTATCATTTCAAGTCCAAATGAGCCTATTTTTTAGTATATTCTATTTCAACAAGTCCCTTATAGGTTTCATGTTTAGAGCTAAGGGTAGTTGTTTGAAACAAGTTAAATTTTTTGGCCATTTTAAAAAGTAGGTTTTATCAGCCGCCAAAACTCAGTAGAGCCAGTTTTGGACAGAGGATTTGAAAAGGTTTTGGCACATTATCCCGAGGCTTTGAGGTCTGAATTTTGGGCAGAAGATATTTCAATATGTTAGATACGATGTTCATGTAGACCAATTTTGGAATAGGTCACACAAAATAGGGGTTTTGAGCTATATAAATATATGTAACAGAATGTTCCTTGGGGGCTGAAACTCAATAGATGTTTTCAAAAGCGTTTTGACATATCAAGACTCAATATTTTGTTCTCATTTTTGGTGGTTAGATATATATACATGTTATCTACAATTTTCATGTTTTGACCAAAGTTTGAATTTCATTTTAAAATATGATTTTCAAGTCGGTAGTGTTGACTGGTCAGAAAATGTCACACTTTGGTAAAATTGCTATATCTTGAGTTGTAGTTATGCAAATGAATTGAACCCAATTTTGGATGAAATATAACACTAAAATATAACTCTGTATATAAAAATCATACTTAGATCAGCTTTCTACATTGAGTTTTGGGATTTCAAATCTCATGGCAGAAACCTCAAAGTTCTCAAAATTTAAGCCTCTTAGGGTTCAAGTCCTCTACTTATGTCATGTCAAGTTTTTGTTCTATTTCTTTGCATGCTTGTGTTTTAGATTTTAATATCAAGGCTCCAGCACACTTAGATATCATCAAACTCAAAGATAACAACACACAACAACATCTCATATCATTCACAAACATAACAGCACATAAATTTCAACTACGACGCCTTTTTCGATTTTGATTTCGGTTCTCAATTCTTAGAGTATTTAAAGGGATGTGTGGGGGGATATTTTGAGGGGTGTTTGACACAAGGTTTAGAGGTTTTACTTACTTGTTTGAGAGCTCAAAGGATGGTGACATGGAAGGACTTATCTTTAAAACAAAACACCTCTCCTTGGTTCCTTTTTCTTCTCCTCCTTTCTCCTTCTTTTTCTCCCTCAAACTTATAGAACACTTCAAGAATACTCAAATCTGGTTTTCTCTCTCTATATGCACGAAATATGAAGGAGGGAGGGAGGGTGTTTGGCTTGGTTTATATAGGGAAGGGCTAGGGAACATAGAGGGGACAAACATCATTTCATTTTAGTCATTTTTCTTCTTTCTTCACATTGCTCATTAATTAATTCAAGCTTTGAGGGGACAAAATCAGATTTGGAGAAGCTAAAATAAAGCTAGGGTTAGTTTGGGGGGACAAAAATATGATCCCCCATCAATCAAGGGATTTTTCTTGATTTTTGTGCCCCTTTGTGGAAGAAAATGCATTAAAAATTAATTTAATGTATTTTTTGGTGTATTTTTCTACTGAGACCTATTTTTTTTTAGTATATTTTTGAGAAATAAAGTATTTTTATGTATTATCATAGTTTTCATAGCAATTGATTAAATAGATGTAGTCTTTTAAGTCAAACTAAGCTATTTTGACAGTATATGATTTTTTGACTTATTTTATTATGTATGAATTTCAATAATAATTTGTTTGCTTTTATTGACCTATAACACTATATTATTATGTATATTACTTTTTCAACAAACTAAAAAGTCACTTTTTAGCACACTTCCCAAGGTGGTCGGCCACTAAGGGGTATTTTTGGTATTTTTGATGTTATTTTATCTTTTACTACTTAATTGTATTTAAATTCTTGATTTAGGGTATCCATGTGTCAACATTTAGGCTTTTAAGACTTTTTGCTGTACTAGGGGTAAAATGGTTATTTTACCATATTTGTGAGGATTTTTTATTTTTTGTTCATTATTTCATGATATTTACTTCATTTAGAATGTTGGGAGGCTCTCTGGGTGTTAAGGTTTTGTTGCATGAATTTTGGATCTTGTTGGAATTTTCAGGCCGAACTTAGGATTTTCGATTCGAGTTAGGGTTTTAAACCTCGTTCGTACTCTATAGTCTTGTGGACTATCCGTCACTAATACTAGCGTTTGTTTTGGGTCTTTACACGGGTCGTTATCAACCGAGTTGTTACAACTAGGGTCTGTATCGGATCGTTACAAACTACGCCCCTTAAACAAATTTCATCCCCAAAATTTCGCTCCGTACTTCATCGTATGGAAGGTTAAGGATGATTTATTAACATTGTGTCTTTTCATTTTCCAAAATTGTGTCCTTATTTACTTGAGTCGTTCTTTATTGCGGATGCGGATAAGGTCGAGCCCATATGTTCAGCACTTAGAGTAATGGTTATTTTGTCATACTAACATCTTAAACTGATTACTACCAAATCTTCAAGGACCATGTCACATAACCAGCTAGCCCCAAAAAGTTCGTATCTCTGTCACGTTAGTTAGCCTCTTCCCATTAACTGTTGCTTCTACTTCTGTTTGGTCCACTTCAATTTCTTCTCTAGATATAACATGACCTAAAAATATCACTCGGTCCAACTAAAACTCACACTTACCAAGGTTTACATACAACTTGTGCTTTCTTAGGACCTACATAGAATCTTCAAATGTTCCTTGTATTCCTCTTCACTCCGAGAATATAACCGAATATCGTTTATTAACACAATTATAAATTAATCTAGAAAGCTTCTGAACACTCAATCTATCAAGTCCATAAATATAGTAGGTACATTTATTAACCCAAAAGGCATCACCATAATTTCATAATGCTCGTAATGAGTCCTAAAGGCAGTCTTGGGTATATCTGACTCTCGCACTTTCAATTTATGGTACCATGACCCCAGTCTATCTTTGAGAACACGTTGGCTCCAAAATAAAATTTTCATCGACTACGGCTTTTACAAGCGATCATATGTCTCAAAACTAGCCCACCACCGAAACTGATTTCAAACATTCTCCACTTTTGTTTGGAAAGACTGTCACTCTACCGAAAACTAGCTCATTGCCACATACAAACGTACATCGAAGACTACTTCCTAATCGACTAACGACTACTCACTCAAAATCACATCACCCATTTGTGTTGGACTACTCTAGCCTTACGACCATAAAGACTAATACCGCCACTTGAACCTAATGAGTTACTAGGGCTAAACATACCACACAGACTAAACGCTCCCCAGGTATATGCTTACTAATATGAATCCAATCATAACCTCGTCACATATTTCCTTCATGTATGTACCATCCAACCTACAATCCTTTAACTAAACAGTATTAACTCCTAATTATAAAGTCTCTTATTATCATCACTCAACCCCTTCACACATTTTCTGCCACACAATCAATCCAAGAACCATTTTTGCTCTTTAATTATTTTATCTTACCCACATTCTACCAAGACACTATATTCACTCTAGGCCAATTACAAAAATCATATCCACGAATTGTATAGTCTCACTTACGCTTCCACTCATCTCATCCAAACACTTATTCCTCCTACGAACTCACATTAAGTTGCTACGCAACTCCACCAGAAATAACAAAATTATATCACCCTTCAACTTCTCATACATAGAGTTTACACATTCTCATAAGAAATTTTTTTCTCTATACCAGCAACATCTACTCACCAATCTAAACAAACTTGCTCTAACGGGTCACATCACAAAAGGTTTTCGAAAGTAACTTCCTTACAACTGACATCGATACCAAAACAGAAATCGAATACCAACTCCATAAGAGTTACACAGTCTAGACGCCAAACGAATACGAGCTAATACTTTAAGAACCTACCATGTGAACAACTCGGTCTGTTTAAAAATGCGCACTCCACCCCTCAAACAATCCTCATTGTTAATGGGACTCACTATTTTTACAAACTCCTTGGCACTCAATTCATTGAATTGTTTAACTAAAGAGTTACCGGTCTTTGAGGTGATCTTGATAATCCTGACGAGTTTGTAATCATATGCTTTAATTTTCTCTCTGGTCTTTTTAAAGGTTGTTCCGTTTCTCTTGGCCTCTACCATTTGTTCTTGACGTGCTAGAACGTTGGATTTGAATGTCTCTTACAATAACTAGATCATTTTCTCAGGCAGTTGGTCATTCTAGGTTAAAATAAACATGATAAAAGGTATGGTTGTGGTAATTACCTAGTCATGTGATCCATTGTGAGTTGGTGGTTAATTCTTCATCAGGCTTCAAAGGGTCATTGTTGTGATTAAGATCCTTCGTTCTTTGAGAGTGATGGCAAATATTCAGACTCTAACACCTTAGTGGGAAGGCCGGTGTGAATATCGATGTATATAGACGTACCTCCTTGCTAGCGTACTAAGATTATCGTGAGTTCGAGACTGTTTCTCATTTTTCACTTTTTTACAACCAGTATGAATCTTTTTCTTCTCAGTTTATTGAATGGGTGGGTCTGCTATGAACTGGTCTGGGGAAGTTTAAATTGTGCCATATGGTGGTGTCGCAAGTCCTTTGGTGTGAAGCTATCGTTTTTCACTTTAGATTGTTGATGGCATGGTTTTATTTGTTGGGACCTTTCAAAAAAAAAAAATAGTTAGTTGAATAAGCCCTTACTTAACAATTCTTGCAAACGGGAGTCTTGATCTCCAAAACTTTCTTAAACGCGGACGTTGACAAATATTCTAAGCCGTGACATCAAGAAGAAATCTGCTTCACGCTTGAAGAGCGGTTAAGAGGTTTTTGTGCATCATCTCAGTTTCCTGTGAAAGCGCTAAGGCCTAATGACGTAATATCCTGACGATCGTTGTTACTCATACATCTATGGGGCAAGATTTTGAAGGTCGACAGTCAAAAATATGCATGGGGTTTTAACGGTGTCTCTCGAGGTGATATCTAAAATTTCTCCTAGTGCGTACTCCGATCTACCCCCTTAAAAGAAGATAACTCGTTGCATGAATCTCCTATCTTCGATCTCAATGCCCTTAGTCGTCTTTTGCATGTAGATTCCTTGCTATTCCCGAACTTGGTAACGTCCTAACACAACTTGCTATAAGACTTAGACGTAGCAGATTCTAATTCTTATAATGTATAGATGATAATAATAATTAATACAACGCATCCTATAGAGCTCCAACATGACAGAATGTATGGTTTCGCATAACCCAAGGCTTGAAGGTCCACTAAACCTAGGCTCTGATACCAACTATGACGCCTCGTCCTCCGGGTACGTCGGGATATACATAAATATAAATAAAGGGATATTCTAACCATTCATTCATATTTACATACGTTAATTATTACATAATAAAGAAGTTCTGAACCATTCAAAAGTACATAACTATTACAGTTTCACCAAGAAATTTCAAAAAGTACACTAAGCACGGGAAAATTGAATATAAGAACAAAAGCAAAGGTCTCGACTCCTCAAAATGCATCAGCGGGATCTACGTGCTCTTGGAACTTACCTTGTTCTTCCAACTCTTTTTCTCCCTCTGGGATGACTTCCTTCTAGAACTCCTCTCCACCTGTGGCACGAATGCCATGAGCTAAGGCTCAGAAGCAAAACACTTTAACCTTCTAACTAATCTCATAGCACAAAATTTACCACAACACATACCATATAACACCAGTACAGTTTATTGTCAAGGAAACAGACAAATTTATGATATGATAGCAGATAAGTCAATAAATATGTGTATATGAGATGCCGTGTATGTAATGCAGATATCCAACCCAACATAACCCATCCCGATTATAAATTAACCAATTGAATTATGAGTGGCACCATTATGTTCCCATACGTTACGTTCCCGATACTACGGCGTATAGTGGCAGTTTAGCTCAAGACGTGATACGGCTCAGGACGTAACACGGCTCAGGACATACATGGCCCAAAGTTAACATATCCAATATAATAATCTGAATGGCACCATTATGTTCCTGTACGTTAGGTTCTCGTACATTAATGTTCCTGATCACTATGACGTATAGCGGTAGTTTGGCTCAAGACGTGATACGACTCAGGACGTAACACGGCTCAAGACATACATGGCTCAAAGTTAACATATCCAATACAATAATCTAAATGGCACCATTATGTTCCCGTACGTTAGGTTCCTGTATATCAGCGTTCCCGATCACTACGGCGTATAGCGGTAGTTCAGCTCAAGACGTGATATGGCTCAGGACGTAACACGGCTCACGACGCACATGGCTCATTGTCAACACCCCCACATTAACCATATCATGATACAACTTGAAACGTACAAGGGGTAACCCACAAGATGCCTCCAGGGCCACAATCATGATGCTCATGGTATAACAACTTATATTCTAAAGCACAACTAACAATGGCATGCGTTCTAATCATCATATATTCATAAATAAGCACTAATCAACTAATCATCATATAAAACTTGGGTTTCACAGTAAAGGATACTCAAATCACACTTAGCAACCGTAAGGCCAAATATCAAGTATTAAATTAAAAGAGCCGATAAAGTTTTGGGGTATCTAGACTTGGAATCAAGTTATGATTTTTAAACACCATTTAGATAAAAATATTTTCTACAGCTCTCTTGTTTAACACCAAGGCCAAACCTAAGGTAAAGGGGTGAACAAAACATCTCAAGTAAAAACGGTTCATCACTTTTCTCAAGATTTTATGAAAAATATGCTTCAGTTGGTCTCGGTTTTGGGATATCATTTGAAGTCCAAATGAGTCCATTTTTTAGTATGTTCTATTTCAACAAGTCCCTTACATGTTTTATATTTAGAGATAAGGCTAGTTGTGTGAAACAAGTTATGCTTTTTGGTCATTTTAAAAAGTAGGTTCTGTCAGCTGCCAAAACTCAGTAGAGCCGATTTTGGACAGAGGGTTTGAAACGGTTTTGGGGTATTATCCCAAGGCTTTAAGATCTGGATTTTGGGAAGAAAATACTTTAATATGTTATCAACGATGTTCATGTAGACCACGTTTGGAATAGGTCACACAACATAGGGGTTTTGAGCTATATAAAAATATGTAACAAATGTTTCTTGAGGGCTGAAACTCAATAGAGAATTTCAAAAGGGTTTTAACTTATCAAAACTCAATATTTTGTTCTCATTTTTGGTGGATAGATAAATATACATGGTATCTACAACTTTCCTATTTTGACCAAATTTCGGATCTCATTTTAAAATAGGGTTCCCAAGTCAGTAGTGTTGACTTGTCAGAAAATGACACACTTTGATAAAATTGCTATATCTTGAGTTCTAGTCATGAAAATGAGTTGAAATCAACTGTGGATGAAAGATAACACAAAAATATAACTCTGGACATAAAAATCATACTTAGATCATTTGTTTACATTGAGTTATGGGATTTCAAATCCTAGGGCAGAAACCTTAAAGTTCTCAAATATAAGTCTCTTAGGGTTCAAGTCCTCTACTTGTCATGTTAACTTTTTGTTCCATTTCTTTGCATGCTTGTGCTTTAGACTTTAATATCAAGGCTCCAGCACACTTAGATGTTATCAAACTCAAAGATAACAACACACAACAATAGCTCATATCATTCACAAACTTAACAGTCCCTAAATTTCAACTACGACGCCTTTTTCGATTTTGATTTCGATTCTCAATTCTTAGAGTATTTAAAGGGATGTGTGGGGGGATATTTTGAGGGATGTTTGACACAAGGTTTAGAGGTTTTACTTATTTGTTTGAGAGCTCAAAGGATGGTGACATGGAAGGACTTATCTTTAAAACAAAACACCTCTCCTTGGTTCCTTTTTCTTCTCCTCCTTTCTCCTTCTTTTTCTCCCTCAAACTTATAGAACACTTCAAGAATACTCAAATCTGGTTTTCTCTCTCTATATGCACGAAATATGAAGGAGGGAGGGAGGGTGTTTGGCTTGGTTTATATAGGGAAGGGCTAGGGAACATAGAGGGGACAAACATCATTTCATTTTAGTCATTTTTCTTCTTTCTTCACATTGCTCATTAATTAATTCAAGCTTTGAGGGGACAAAATCAGATTTGGAGAAGCTAAAATAAAGCTAGGGTTAGTTTGGGGGGACAAAAATATGATCCCCCATCAATCAAGGGATTTTTCTTGATTTTTGTGCCCCTTTGTGCAAGAAAATGCATTAAAAATTAATTTAATATATATTTTTGGTGTATTTTTCTACTGAGACCTATTTTTTTAGTATATTTATGAGAAATAAAGTATTTTCATGTATTATCATAGTTTTCATAGCAATTGATTAAATAGATGTAGTCTTTTAAGTCAAATTAAGCTATTTTGACAATATATGATTTTTTAACTTATTTTATTATGTATGAGTTTCAATAATAATTTATTTGCTTTTATTGACCTATAACACTATATATATATATATATATATATACATATATATATATATATTACTTTTTTAACAAGTATTGTATCATCATAATGCTTAATTTAATACATTTCTCATCATTTTAAGTTAAAAAGAAAGTAAAAAGTCACTTTTTAGCACACTTCCCAAGGTGATCGGCCACTAAAGGGTATTTTTGTCATTTTTGATGTTATTTTATCTTTTACTATTTAATTGTACTTAAATCCTTGATTTAGGGTATCCATGTGTCAAAATTTAGGCTTTCAAAACTTTTTACTGTACTAACAGCAAAATGGCCATTTTACCCTATTTGTAGGGATTTTTTTATTTTTAACTCATTATTTCATGATAGTTACTTCATTTAGAATGTTGGGAGACTCTCTGGGTGTTAAGGTTTTGTTGCCTAAATTTTGGACCTTATTGGGGTTTCCGGGCCGAACTTAGGGTTTTTGATTCGAGTTAGGGTTTTGAACCTCATTTGTGCTCTATAGCCTTGTGGATTATCCGTCACTAATACTAGGGTTTGGACTGGGTCTTTACACGGGCCGTTTTCAATCGGGTTGTTACAACTAGGGTCTATATCGGGTCGTTACAGTAAGTGTTGTGTGGAATGCTTTAAGTCGCCCCCGGAGAAGAAGAAGGTTTTGAAGAACATGGTGAGTGATAGGAGCCAGCCGACCCCGACAACGTAGTTTGAAGAATTTGAATTTCCTACCTTTTTGTTCTTTTATTCAGTTTCCATGGGCGTATTGTAATGTTTGTTAAATTCTCTGGTGAAACTATAGTTGCTATGTACTTATGAACAGTTCAGAACCCTTATTGATATAATATTTATGATATATAAATATGAATGAATGGTTAGAATATTCTTCTTATCTATACTTATGTATGTCCTGACGTGCCCGGAGGACGGGGCGTCACACATCTCTTCTATTACCTGTTATCTATTCTTCTATTGACATATTCTCTTTACAACTTTGGACTTATGAGTTCATCGGGCTTCACGTTCTGGCGAACTCTTCCTTCGACGCTCTGGTTATTCCCCGTGCTGCTTGGTGGGCCCACAATTTGAAGGGGAGGAAGAGTTGAGGGAAAGATTTGGAGAGATTTTGGGCATCTCTAGATCGGCTAACTCCTGATCAGGTACCACTCCTTGCTCTATTCTCAACTTACTACTTTATTTGATCACTGCTTACTGCGCTGCATTGTTCACTGCTCACTTTACTGATCATTGAATACTGTTCTCTGCCCTGTACTGTTCTTTGTATTGTACTATTTTTTGTACATTATTCTGATCACTTTTATTTGTACTACACTGTTCTCTATATACTGTTCTGATCACTGTTCTCTACACTGATTACTGCTTATTGAACACTGACCCCCTGTTCTGCACAATGGATACTACTTTCCTCACTGCACTGCTCATTATACTATATGTTGTTTTCCTTTTTCATTGGCTATACTATTTGTACAGGTTCATTGGGGCATCTGGTGCAGGATGGAGGACTGGGCCCGCGATGATTTGATGCGTAACCTCGATGCCTCTTAGAGATGGATCTTGCTGGAGGGACCCTTCTGTTGTGAGTACTATCTGGGAGAGCAGGTGGTTTGGTAGTCTCTTGGCTTTGACCATTTTTGGATCCCAATGGCTTCTCCAGCTCGTATGCGCCGGACAGATCATCTGAGCCGCTTTGACATACTCCTTGAGGTGACGGGAACTCCTACTACAGAGCTGTAGGGACTTGAGGGGGACTACATAGCATGGGCCCAGGCACATCTATTAGGACCACTGGGTCCTAGCCCGGCTGCGCTTGTTGGTAGGAGAAGGAGACGGGCACCAGAGGCTGCTCCTGATGTTGATGCTGGAGTTGCTGGTGCTGGTGGAGCTGTTGGAGCGGGTGGAGCTGTAGGGGTGCCCTGGACTGTAAATTTTCTCGTCACTGGGTATTCTTTTGACATCCCTATTCCAGTTTCCGCAGCTCTAGAGTACAGACCGGTGCACGCCCAGGTTTGATCTTCTTCTCACTATTTTCTTTTCTATCCTTCTTTTATTTTGATTACTTAGCTTGTTGGCCAAACAAGGCTTCAACGACCGTTTTGATGATAACAAACATATGTATCTAATTGTGCAAATTGAGATTATTTATAGAAAATATACGCTTAGCACAATTCAAAATACAAGATTGAAGCCATGATGCATAATTCCAAATCAAGTTCTTTGGCGACAAGTGTTTGATACAAATGCAAGAGTTGAAGAAGGATTGAAGAATACATTTTAAATTTTAGGATATATGTACATTCACTAAGCTCATGAATATTACTTTTGAAGCTCAAAAGAGTCCTAAAACTCTTAAAAATATTTTTCAAAAAACATAAAATGATCAAAATCTTTTTGAAAAAATAAAAATCTAAATTTTTAATGATCCAGTCGACTGAGGATTTATATCCAGGCAACTGATTAAACTGCCAAAAATTAATTTTTAGATCTAAAACAGTTCAGTCAGTTGACCCTTGATGTCCAGTTGACTGAAGTATGGTCCAGTTGACCGAACTAGTCTATCCAGTCGATCGAACAAGTTAAAATTCGAATTTTTGCTGAAAACAACTAGTTTGAACTTACTCTATTTAGCCGAACGGCTAGTCTGATTTTGAGGCCTATAAATAGAGCCTTTGTGCTATTGTTTTATTCATTAAAAGCCTGTCAATCATTCTCTCATACACACTCTCTTAGTGCTTCAAATTCTTGAGTTTTTCATTCATATTTTTTTGAGAGAAAAGATCATTAGTTTTCTCCTTGAGCTTCATAGTCATATTCCATTAAGAAGTGAGTTAGAGCGTTCATTGTTTGTACTCATCTGCTCATTGTAGGAGCATTCTCTTGCACTACTTTTTGTTGTTATATTGTATTTGAGAAATGCATTTCTCAAAAGAGGCTAATCCGTCTATAAGGATTGGATTGCTTGAAAAATATACATTCTCAAGAGAGGTTACTCTCCGCCTAGACTAAGGAGAGAGGCTCCTCCGCCTGTTGAAGGAGAGAGGCTCCGGTAGTAAGAAATTCTCATAGCATTTGGCTTGAAGTAAGGATGTAGGCCGTTGCGCCAAACCTTGTAAATATTGTGGTGTTTTTCTTTTTGCTTGCTCATTTCCTTTATTTACTTTATTACTTGTTATTACATCACATATACTTGTATTTGAATCATTTATTATTTATTTCTCGCATCCTTTAATTTTTTAAGCTAGAGAATTTTGATTTTATTTTGCAAGAAACATTGTTAAATAAAATATTCTTGTATATTAATCAAGAAGCCATATTAAAAAATTATTATACTTGTAAATTAAAGTTAAAAGCAATACTTATTTTGTTAAATCAAGAAGAGTGTTGTATTTGATTAATAAGAAATTTTAAATATTGTAAATCTACACTTGTACTTAAATCATTCAACAAAAAGATTTTTTTTGTTCAATACAAATTCATTCGTGATTTAAATATTTTTACAAAAAGTATTTGTTTATGAGATTAATCAAATTCATTTGTGATTTAATATTTAACAAGTAGCTTTACTTGAATATTTACTTGTGTCTTAAAAATCATATATTTGTATTTATTTGAACAAAGATTTTTTAAATATCTAATTCACCACTCCTCTTGGGATTTCACACTTACTATCAATTGGTATCAGAGCGTAACATATTATTCTTAACAAGTTTTTGTGAAAAAGATCTATGGAAGGTATTAGTGTATCCCCTTTTAGAGAGGATCAGTCCTCCACAAGGTCTCCAATTTTTTGTGGCGTTAACTACATCTTTTGAAAGAAAAGAATGAGAATTTTCATTCAAACCATGGATTGAAGGGCTTAGAGAGTAATCGTGCAAGGTAAATTCACTCCCACCAAAACTGTAGAAGGTAAAGAAATTCCTAAACTAGAAGAAAAAATGAATGAAAATGATATGAAACAACTTCAAATTAATTCTAGTACTATGAATGCATTGTATTGTGCTTTAGATGCTAACGAATATAATCGCATCATGACATGTAAAAGTGCAAAAGAAATCTGAAAAAATTAGAAATCACTTATGATGGCACACAAGATGTTAAAAATTATAGGATTGATAGATTAATTAGTGAATATGAGAGCTTTAAGATGAATGATGATGAAACCATATCTAGCATGTACACACGCTTTACTCATATTATTAATTCTCTTAATACACTTGGAAAAACTTACCAATCTTATAAGTTGTTAAGAAAAGTACTCAAAACCTTGCCACCCATTTGGGAAGCTAAGGCTACAACCATCTCCGAGGTAAGAAATCTAAGGGTTATGACCTTGGATGAACTAATTGGCTCATTGTTGACATACGAGCTCAAGATAAATGAAAGTGTCAACAAGCAAAACAAGGTTAAGAAATCCATTGCTCTCCAACTCAAAAGAAAGTTTTAGTGACGAAAAAAATGAGAAAATCAATGACAATGACTTGGTACTTATCACAAGAAGATTCAGCAAATTCCTCAAGCTTGACAAAAGGCTTTCAAGAAGATTCTGAGGCATAAAATTTAAAAAATGAGACTCAAGTAAATGAGACCTCAAGAAGGAACCACTCACTTGCTACAACTGCAATAAAACTGGGCACATCAGGTCCGAATGTCCTTTACTCAAGAAGGACTCAAAGAAGAAAAAGAAGGCCATGAAAGCTACTACGTGGGATTGTTGGAGTAAA
>JAOTRH010092561.1:0-16452 GCA_034768845.1 Heliamphora exappendiculata
ATATAATGGTTTTGTGCTCCAAATATAAAATTAATGTACAAATAAACGGCTCATTGAATAATTGCACCAAATTGATATACGTGTCTTCTGAATAACGAGGAAAATAACCACTATCATGTGATCAATATGCTTCAAATTGAGAAAACTTTCAACTATTGATCCTTTTAACATAAAATTCTATAATTGTTAGTCGCAAAATAAGTATTATTTATACTAAGTAATCGTGGATGTATTCGTATAAGACAATGATGTTATATTTTGGATTTTTTTTTGCTTGATGGATGCCTACCATAATGCAATATATCAAGAGATGAGGGCCATTAGGCCCAATGGATAAGTGAAGTCCAAAACACAGGAGCAATGAAATTTATTGGTTCGTGAAATTTTACCGACGGTGAAATTTATCTATAAATGAATTTTTCATGAATTCTATTCATTTTGCACTATCCTTTTTTTAATTTCATATAATTTTTTAAAGTTTATGAATTGGTTGCACTAATTTTGTAAAAAAATATTATTTTGGTCGTTAATTTTCAAAAATAGTTATACAATGAAATTTACCTGAATTTAATTGATAAATTTATCTATTCGATTATTTTTGATGAATTTAATTTTTTATTTTTTTTCTCATTAACGGAGTTGAATTTTTTAAAACTATTTTCCGTCCATTGCATTTTAGATACTTGTGTAAGATTACTCAAAATTTATGTTGTTAATTTTTTGAGAAAGTTTTTTTTAAAAAAATATATATAGATAGGTATTTCTTGTATAGTTTTTATCTCTCGACTCGTAGAATATTTGATTATGAAATCGGTGAGCATTCTAATAAATGTGAAAGGAATTTTTGAAAAAATTATATTTTTCTCATTAATTCAACTATTTTAAAGATACATTGCTTTATTTTGGTTATATAGTAAAATTTATTTGTCCTTGATAAATAATCAAAGTTGTACATTAAATTATTGTTCTTTTTCTAAAGACTTTCGGATAACCATCGTGAGTTTTGTTTGATAGATCTCGACAAGAGAATTCTAAAAATACCAATTTTTTAAAAAACATAGACATGTAGATAAAATGGCATAGCATTTTATAGTTTAAAAACTAAATGTGTATGTGGTTATGTCTTTATTGAAGAAAAAGACTTCCTAATGCCCAATGGACTGTTGGCCACAAAGTCTTTGAAGAGAGGGAGCTTTGGCCAAAGTTCCCCAAATTCTAATAGTTATCAATGCTACAAATTACAATAGATCCAGATACCCCTGTCAGGAGGATTACCAAGCAACTCCCTTACTGATAGACTTCAATAATATCACAGTTGGATGTTAGGAATCAGTTGCATAGATGTAATTATCTTTATTTTGGGTAGCAACCTTGCAAAAACTGGTAGAAAAAAAAATCAGGACAAGTGCCGGTACTGTTCTTCACATCTTGGACTCACAGTGACAGAAATATCTCTTAAATTATAGCTAATTGTCATGAAGATTTATCGTGCCAAGTAAATCAGATCATATCTTACATAACAAAGTCTCCAAATTCAACTACGTATGCCAGCTAAAGAAACATTTTCCACCACTAATTAGTGCTAACTGCACCATCATGTATGTCAATTGTTACTTCTATGCCATCCAAATGGCCTTTTTATTATATCATCAAATAAAGAGAGAAAAATATGCAAACGAAAAGAAAGTCTGTATCCACACTTACCGTCCACATACCACCAATCACCATTCGTTCTGTTAGAGCTGACAAGCCTTGCAACAATAGATAACCCATCCTTCCAATTATTGTGCCCTCCATGAATCCATAGATCCTTAGCATGAGCAAGAGGACCTGAGATCCGGTTATAATATAACCTAACCATGTCATCACCTTTGAACTCACTAGGTTCTATATACCAGACATCATCAACGAACCTTATAGCCTTTCTCATCAACTCCTGCAAAGTTTCTCTTTTCCTTTGAATTTCCATTCTTGCTTGTGCTCTATCAGCTTCGGTTGCAGCCTTCTCTACCTCTATTTGCCTTTGCTCTTCAGCCTGTCTGTCCCTTTCCGCTTGCTCCTTAGCAAGTCTCTCAAGTTCCCTGCGTTTCTCCTCAAGCATGAAATCTTCAAATTCAGCTACATCCATTCCACCTTTCACAGTTATATAGAAATCTTTCCTGTCATTATTGTCATAGATATCTTTCCCATTGTAGAACACAAAATCCATCCTGTAAGCTTCTTCAGGAACATGAACCAGACAAGACCACCAATCCCCATTGAGATAAGTCTTATTCAACTTTGCAGTGAAAGATTTCCATCGCCAGTCATTAAAGGCTCCCATGATCATAACATCTGGTTCATTGTATAGGGTGGAAAGGCTCCTATTAAGGAAAACTTCTATATCTTCATCGGGTTTTACTACCTCCGGGTAATAAAATATTTTGATCCCTTTCGAGAAGTTCTCCTCAGCAAGCCTCTCCAACACCTGCTTACGCATATTAGCTTCCATCTCAAGCTTCAACTTACGAGAATAATCCTCATTCTCATTTTCTTTACTGACTAATGTGGGTTTCGCTGACTGATTTCTGGTTATATCCTTGTAAATCCTAATGCTTTCATTTTCTCCGACATCATCACTCTCAACTCCGTCCAGGTGTTTTCCTTCTAAATCTGCTCCACCCAATGCATAGTCAACATCATTCTTTGCTGTTGTTATCGCCTTCTTTGACTCCTCAATGCCATTGCTTGCATTTTGCTGGACACCTTCATTCTTAGCAATATCTACAGAAGTATCCTCAACAATCTTTGCAATTATTTTCAGTTTTTGTGACTTTGCTGCCCCACCACTAAGCGCGCCACTTCTTCCATTTTCGGCCACTTGATGTAATTTTTCAGCTACCGGTGATCTTGTTATGGATGATACCTCCTGAAGTTTTGCATCAATTTCATCTTCTCTTTCTTTCCCAATTTTATTCACTTGATGAAATTCAACCATCTCTTCTTTATCAGGATCAACTTTCATTTCAAGCGTTCTATCGTTGGGCTCAGCATACTCAGTGAACGTGGGAGTAGTTGAACCTTCTTTCTCTCCGTCATTTCTTTGATCCCTCTTCTGTGTACCTGTCCCCACCTGCATTTTGGGCTTAAATCCCTTTGGAGCAGAGCCTTTGGGCCTTGGAGTCAGAATTTTTCCAGGCCCCCTTCTTGAAAAATCTACATTAAAGACAGTAAAATATCAAAATAATTGAATTGAGAAAAAATAAATAAATAATTTATTAAACTTACAAGAATTTAATTTCAAGTAATTAACCTGCATTTGCAGTTATTCGATGTGAAACCCCAGCCACATGGAAGTCTTTTTTCCATGAAGAAGTCTGAATAAAATCCAAAACAATCAGAAATTGTCATCATACAGGCTTAATAATTTTGTTTTTACAATTGTATCGGTATAATTGAAACAGACAAGTGCAGTTATTAATCAAACAAGCAATTGCACACCCTTGCCAATCGATAAACAATCCAGCTACGGACAGTGCATCATTATACACACCAACACTTGGTATGGGACTCACTGCACTTGTGAGTGTGCGGTGATTCATGCCTTATTACTCAGTATAATTGAAACAGACAAGTGCCGTTATTAATCAAACAAGTAATTGCTGAACCTCGCCAATCGATAAACAATCCAGCTACGGGCAGTGCATCATTATACACACCAACACTTGGTGTGGGACTCACAAATGTTGTGAATGTGCATGCAGTGTAAAAATGCACACACTCTAAATTTTTTCATCCAGAAATTGACAACATAATTACTTGCTCATAAATAAAAACAACATTAAATTAATGATCAAATGTTTGTGATGTGATTTTCAATCAATTTATTGTTTTAACTCATAGATAAATGAAACAGAATTAAACAATCAAACATCAATTCTCATAATACATATACTAAAACGACGTATTGATTTCCAAAAGGAAAAAAAAAAACGAATCCGAACCATATATAAGCGCGCATAAACGCGCATGTATGTATAATCATCTAAAATAGATATAAGCGGGCATATATGTATATGTATGTATAATCAATGACAAAAAAAAAAGATTTACTTGTGAGGATTGGTTGGCTCTTCCATGCAGGAATAATCCAGGAAAAGGTTTGATATTGAAGCGGGCTCTGTCAGTCGAGATAGTTCTGTAACGGAGAGCTCTCTCCACTCGCAAGGAGACTTCCATGGACGCCTCTCCCAAGGAATGTCACTCTCTCACTCTCTCACTCTCTCTCTCTCTCTCTCGAAGCCCTCCTCGTCACCACCAATCAGCTCAGGACATCTTCCCTAATCTTTTTCTTCCCATCACGTGCTTGTGCTTAAATTATACGTTTTTAGTCTAACTTGTTTTCGTTACTTAGTCAAATTAATATAATTTTTATCCTCAATTCAGAGTTAAAAAATTAAAAAATAAATAAATAAAATATTAAAAATAAATTTAAAAAAATATTTAAAAAAGTTTTAAAAAGATAAAAATAAATTTTAAAAAATTAATAAACTAAATTTTATGAATTTTAAACTAAAATAAATAAAAATAAACTAATAAACTAATAAATAATATTTGCCCAAATAAAACCTTAGTTTGTAGTTTAAAAAACACCTAAATAAGTGAACACAAATTCTATTATTTTAGTAAATATTTATAGTTTTTATGTAAATTATAATTACATAATTTTAATAATTTATAATTTTATAATTTTAACTAAAATAAATGATGACTTAAGAGAAAATTTGGAGTAATTATTTGGTGCACGTAATTATATTACGTGATATTTTTATTTAATTTTATAGTGATAAATTTCACGCCAAACTATTTTGTTGGATTAATTATTTAGTATTTTCATAATATCATTTGACATGCATGACAACTCTGGCTTCGTTCATTTAATAGAAAAAAAAATTAAAAAAATAATTATTTTATTTTTTTGCATGTGTATTCAATTGGTGCAAGAAAATATAATTTTTAAAAAAATATTATAAAACGTATAAGATTATGTATCAAGAAAAATTTAAAACTAAAATTTTTATTATTTTTCTTACAAACTAAACAAGTGACGAAAACTAATATCTTTATATTTTTTTTCTCCTTTCTCTTTCTTCACTTTATTTTTCTGGTAAAATACCTTCTCGTATCATTTCTCCTTTCAGGACTCTCGGAGTATCGTTTGATAATTTCACGTAATACTCCACTTAATATTATAGCGATAAATTTATAGTAGAAATATAATGATTTGTCTTCGTTAAATAAGAGATAAAGAGTGATGCATATAGTATAAATTGCGATTATTTATTTATTAAGAATACCACGTAATATCATTTGCATAATACTTTGAAAGAATATAATAATTTAACCCATTATTAGATAATTAAAAGACAATACGTGACTCAAATAATATGAATTACGATAATTTATTTATTAAAACTATCACATGTATCGCTTATATGATATTTTAAAAGTATTTAATAATCTATCCACAAAGAATAATCATATAATAAAAATTATAATTATTTATTTATTAAAAGGAATAGTTATTCACCAAATTGTGCTGCCCAAGTAACTAATAATTAGGCGGAAATTTGAAAAGAAAACGAAGTTTACTAGAATATTGGTGCATCACGAGAATCCAGTAATCTGAGCCGTGAGCGTAGTTACTAGTTATCGTGAAGTGACAATGCACGGGACGGAATTGTGCACATAAGTTTGAGAATAATTATTCCGAATTTTTAGAGTTTCATGTGTTAAGTTTTTGTTTATAATAATAAATTTTATAATAAAAAATAAAAAATTATTTTTATTTAGTAATTAAAAGACAAAAATAATTTACATTATACTATATTATAATTATTTATTTATTAAAAAATATCATATAACATTACATACATACTATTTCCATAATATTTAATAATTTTCTAAGTTTGAACGGTTGAGAATCGTCAACTTTTACTAGGGGTTGAAATCTCCACTTCAATTAGGGGTGGGATTCGCTGGGTTAAGAATCATCAACAACGATTTGTTACTAATAGAGGGGACATGCCACGTGGTAACAAAAATGGTGGGTAATATGTTTGGCATAGTTTTTTGGAGAAGTTTTTTTTGCTTAAAAATCTCTTAAAAAGTTTATTTATTTAGTTTTAATTTAATTTTTTACATATTTTTATATTTATTTTTTTATTAAAAAAAAACTAAAAAGTCTAAAAAAAACTATTCTAAAAACAAGCTAAGATCTATTGATTTTTTTTGAGTAAAATTATTGGATAATGCCGAGTACCACGTAGGTCTTGTTTAGGACCTTAGGTTAAATTTTGTTTTTTTTTTATTTTTTATTTTAATTTTTCTGATTTTTTTATTTTTTAATTAGAAAAAATTATTTTTTCAAATTGCCTTGATTTGATGGGTCAAAAAAATAAGAAATATTGATCAAAAGTTTAAAAAAATCATTAAAAAAATAATAATATAAAATTTAATTTATTAGCTTATTTTTGTCTTTTTCAAATTTATTTATATTTTTATTAATATTTTTTATTTTTCTTGGCTCGATAATAAGAATCAAAAACTATAATAATTTAATTAAATAATAAAAAAAATTCACTAAAAATAAAAAAAAAGCAAAATAAAATAACCAATTAAGCAATTATTTCAAACAGGGCCATAATATTGTTTACGTGGTATTTTTATTTTATTTTTTTTGGGTGAATAGGTATTTTTATTTACTCATACAGTATAACGTATTTTAAGTTAAACAATAATAGACTATTTTTGTTGGATAGATAGAAGACAAAGTGTAACCCACTAGCGATACCAAGTGATACTTCATGAATACTAAATAATTTTTTTAGATTTTATAAGAAAAAAAAGGCAATGGCTATGACTAGAATATTATTAAGTACTCTAAAAATATCATATGACATTGTCTACGATTCTATGTGGTATTCTCGACAAATAAAAATACGCAATACACGTTTAGTAGGCTACTTTTGTATCTTGTATATCCAAAATGGTAGTCTAACATTATTCTACGCAAAATATTTTTTGTGACATAATTAGATAAAAATATTCCATAAACAATACTACGAGATACTCTAAAACTATCAAATAAATATTTTTTTTTCTATCACGAAAAAAAAGTTGAAATTGGGCTTAATCCATAATTTTCTTTTTTTTTTTTTTTGTAAAAAGTCTCAAATTCAGAATCTTCAGCTGTGCAAATTTCCTCAGAAACGAAGTCATATACCACTGGGGGCACGGTAAGAAATTTCTTCCGATACTAGGTTAAGATACGAACTTCAAATACTTGGTTCTGGCAGTAGATAGTTGTCAGGGTTGGTATACTGAAAATTATGTTTTTAGTATATAATTTTATTGTAATAAAATTAATTTTTTATTTTATGAGAATCTTTATGAGTAACGTATATGTATCATATCTTTAATTTTATGCATGAATGTACGTTATTCTATATAGTTTTAATATGATGTATAGAGTACGGCTTGCACAAAAAAAATTAAATTTTAAATTCTTGCAGAATATAAATTTTATATTCATAATTTATATGAAAATTGACATATTATCTGTACAACTATAGTACAAAATTTTAGTAGGTTTGTTTTGATTACGGAGAACAGATAATAGCGTCGTCTATTATTCTGACCATCTGTATTAGTACACTTTATGTGTATTGAACATGGCACATCGGGGTAATTAATTTTGTACTGACCATATAAATCAATTCACACCTCAAGATTTTTATGAATAGTACTTATACTCTTAATCCTAAAATAATTATTGATTTGCGTATATTTAATATTTGTTGTTTTAATTCATTAGAGTGTGCGATCTTATATGAATCTATATTTTCGATGAGTTTGATAACAGTATTATTTATATAGTGAATATTAATTATTGACGGAATTTATGTCTTGAAATATCGGGATTGACGATACTCCCTTAAGGAAGCTTATAAGTTTTGACATGGCCAAATCCTACAGGTGAATTTGATTATCTAGCTGTCAAATAAGTTAAATGGAAGGGCTTGAGGGATTTGAAAATGCCGATTAAATTAAATTATCAGTAATTAAATTTAATTAGAATGTATTAAGAATCTTAACGTGGGGAGAAATGATAAGTATTTAATAACAGAAGCTCAATGCAAGATGGTCTTGAGATTATGGGTCAAAGTACAATTATAGTTCTTTAGTGTGTGAACTGTAATTTAGTATTTTATGAAAATGACAAAAATTGCTGCTAGTTTTTCATAATTGCATATACCGCTATGAGATTTGCTTAATTACGAAAATCGCTGATGGGTGTCTGTGTTCCATTGGAAGGTTTACTCGTAATTACTCCACAAGTCCCTACTGTAGCCCTATAAATATGCGGATAAGCTGAACCAGATTCATAACTTGTCTTCAAGACTAAAACTGTCCAAGTTTTATTGGTACGAGTTCTCGGATGATTATAGTCCATACTATATCTGGGAATCGTATAAGAGAATACAGTAGAAGATCTGACGCGAGCTTTAACTCGGAAACAAAATCGTAATTGAAGATTTAATCAGTAAAACTATATTCTTTTAAATTAACTGTGGTTGCACAAATTTTTATTTTGATTGTTCGGCATCAAAAATTTTATTTGGAATCCGTTTCGGTGTTTACCAGTCTAGTTAATTTTTTACCAAAAATTATTTATAAAAATAATAATGTTAACAGTTTTTCCACCAACGATAGTAACAACTGACCGACTACATCAAAATCGAGGTGTATATATAGGGAAAGTCATATGCAATGAAAAATGCAAGTACAGCTTGGCGAGGGATTTTTGCTTGTTTAATAAGAAAATTATTTACTCCATCTCACTAGTTTTGGGTTCGAATCCTGAGTCAAAAGGGAGAGCAATGCTAACCCTAATACCTTGAACTCTCTATTAGAAATTTTTTGTTAAAAAGTGTAGGATTTTTTTGAAATAGACAAATAATAAACAATAATAGAGATGTAAAATATACAAAGTAGTCAGAAACACATAATGAATAAAGATAAGGTTGGGTGAAGAAAAATGCTAATTGAATTTAGAGTATCGGCAGTATGAACAGCGTATTAGACTCTCAAAATCTGATTATCCCTGAAAGCATGATTATCCCTCCTATTTATTGTTGGAAGCAAATATACTAAGATCAATGTTTTTGTAAACAATTTTTGGTAAAAAATTAACTGAACGAGCAAACGCCGAAACGGGCTCCAGATAAAATTTTAACGACGAACGATCAAAATAAAACCCGTGCAACTAAAGTTAATTTAGAAAAATATATTTTGTCGATCTATTCTTCAACTACGATTTGATTCTGAGTTGAAACTCCTGTTAGATCTTCTATCGTATTCCCTTATGCGATCCTCGAACATAGTGTGGGTTACAAACTATCGAGAACTTGTATCGACAGAACCCAGATATATTTAGTCTTGAGAGACAAAATATAATATATCAATGATATGATATAACAATGATCTAAAATTGGTTCAGCCGACCTGCATATATATAGGGTTACAGCAGGGACCTGGAGAGTAATTATGAGTAATACTTCTAGTGGAACACAGATACTTACCAGCGATTTCTACAATTATGGAAAGACGCAGCGATTTCTGTAATTTTTATAAAATACTGAATTACAATTCACACAACTAAAGAACTATAATCGTACTGTGATCTTTAATCTCAAGACCTTTTTACATTGAGCTCTTATTGTTAAATGCTTACCATTTCTCCTCACGTTAAGATTTTTAATACCCGCCAATTAAATTTAATTACCGATAATTTAATTTAATCGGCATCTTGATATTACTTAAACCCTTTCGCTTAACTTATTTAACTGCCGGATAATCAAATCCACATGTAGGGTTTGGCCCGGTCAAACTTTATAAACTTTCTTAAGTGAGTATCGTCAATTCCAATTTTTTGGAACTTGAATTTTGTCAATAATTAATATTTGTCATATAAATAATATCGTCATTCAACTCACCGGGAATATAGACCAATATAAGATCGCACCCTATAATGATTTAAAATAACAAATATTAAATATACACAAATCAATAATTATTTCAGAATTAAGAGAATAAGCGCTATTCATAAAAACCTTAGAGTGTGAATTAATTTATATAGCGAGTATAAAATTAACTACCCCAAATGTCCCATTCAATACACAAAGTATACTGGCACAGAGAGTTGGAACAATAGACGACGCTATTATCTATTTCCCGTAACAAAGACAAGCTTTCTAAAATTATGTGCCACAATCATACCGATAGTAAGTTCATTTTTATCTAAACTGTGAACATAAAACTTATATTCTGTAAGAATCTAAAATTTGATCTTCTGTGCATAAGTCGTACTTTACATACCAGATTAAATACTATACAGAATATCGGACATCTATATATAACATTGAAGAAATGATACGCATGCATTGCTTATAAAGATTCTTATAAAATAAAATTTTAATTTTATTAAAATAAAATTAAATACTAAAAATATGATTTTCTATATTCCAACCCTAACATTTATAACTCTCAGAGAAGTTTTGTTAGGATAAGAATAGGAGTGAGTCCCTAGGAGATATAATTAGATAATGAAATGTGATCTCGGAGAATCAAGAGATTCTATCAAAAAAATGTTCAGTTAGTGTTCTACTCCAACTTAATTAGGTCAGCCAATGGGTGTCTCGGTACCCAACCCATTAGGGTTAAGTACCTGACTCACACGGGTTGAGTGACTCAGGGGTCACTCGAGTGACTCGAGTGAGTGGGTCCCATTGGTATGACAAGTCATTTTTTTAGCTACCAAGCCACATGTCTCCTAGCATCCCGTGTAGGACTACACTGCCATTGTCTTCATTGTCTCTAGGATAGTCTTTCGATTATCAGAGGAATCTATAATCATATAGTCTGTGTTATATCTTGAATGTTCAGTCTGTGCAGAGTCACATAATCGGCACTATGTTATAGTAATTTGGGTAGTCATTGCAACACAGCTTGTACTATTTTCACGACCTGTGTCGTGACAATAATACAATCTGTGCTGTCTTCATGGTTTATGCTATGAAAATAATACAGTATGTGCGGTCTTTATGATATGTACCATGAAAATAATACAGTCTGTACTATTTTTATGGTCTGTGCCATTGCTATATAGTTACGTAGTCTGAGCTACTCACAGTCTGTACTATATTTCATAGTTTGTGCTATAAAATATCTTCTGCCTTTGTACGATAAGCAACAATATTAGTTGGCCGAGCTACTGCCAGGGCGAGTAGCTCAAGTCATGAGTGACTCGAGTTATTGAGTGAAAGTATTGTAGGCGAGCTACTGAAGGGGCGAGTAGCTCGAGTTATGAGTGACTCGAGTGTATGTATTGTTTAAATCATGTAGTCAAGAAGAAAAAATAATTCTTTCCACTAAAATGAAGCTTTGTGCTCGAACAACCCAAGATATCACGTAAGTTGAACCACTCGCCCGAGAAGGGGAGCCAAGTGGCTCAGCTGCCAAGTGGGTCGACCGTACTAGAGCGAGTAAAATGTACCGAAATAGATCAATCATGCCCGATGTGGCGTTGGGATTTAAGAGTCAAAAATAAGAGAATTCAAAAGATATTATAAAAAATATTTTAACACCTTAAAAATTAAATTTTAAAAATCTATTTTAATTGAAAATAGGGTCGCCACTTAGTTTTTGAGAAAACTAAGAAAAACAAAATTGGCTACTGATCTTTTAAAACGTTAACCAGATAAAGTGAGTTTGGAGGCTAAGGTACGAATTGTGGAAGGTATTAGGCGCCCCGTTCGCCCAACCGTAAGGTTGGCCTCTACTAATCATCATTGGTTCTTTAATAGAATTTTTCAAATGTATGCAATTAAAAAAAATAGAGGTAAAGAGATAACATCCAAAATTAAATATAAAAAATACATAAGATATGTACATAGCACTCCAAATCAAAACAAATAAAGAAGTAAACTCCTAAGTCCTAGAGCATATAATTTCTAACTAAAAGGATACATGGAATATGTTCACATGCGATTTCATAAAAATAAACTAACTATCATGATTTTTCTAAAAGAACAACATATACTAAAATATGCTAAAATTACCTAAACATGAATTCGATACAAAAAATAAGCTAAACTATTCTAAACATGCATTTAAAGAAAATAATCAAAATATGCATAAACATACATTAGATAAATATTTAATAATAAATGTAAAGATGCATAAAAATTCTAAATTAAAAGAAAATTTACTAACAAAAGAAAATAAGGGCTACATGAAGAAGAGAAATTAAAGATTTGAAAAAAAAGAAAATAATAAAAAAATAAAAATTTATGAAAAAAAAACATATTATAATGAAAAAGTTAGAAAATGTTCATTTATTAAAAGAAAACTTAACTATTCACCTAACTATTCTCATTTTAAGAAAATTACATTTAAAGATGAAATTAATCCAAATGACTTTTTATGATTTTTGGGTTTAATAAAGAGGAAGAAAGAAAAGATGAGATAAAATGTTATAAGAAGAAAATAAAGCTTTAAATGGAGTTTTAAAAAAAAGGTATTAACATTAAAAAAAAGAAATGCTAAAGTTAATAAAGAAAATATTAAAAGAAAAAAAAGAAAATAGGACTTTATAAGAGAATTTAAAGTTAGTAATGAAAAGAAAGTGTTAAAGGAAAAAATTATACTAATATAAAATAGAAGGAAAATAAATGTTAGTAAATGAGCATAAACTAATATTATAAAAAAAAAACAAACAAACAAAAAAACAAAAAAAATTGTGCATTAAAAGAAAATCAAAGCTACATTACAGGAAAAAGAAAAAAAAATAAAATAAAATACTAAAAAGAAAAATTACACCACTATGAAAGAAAATAAAAAATAATAATTAATGAAAGAACATTAAAATAAAGAGAAAATAACATAGTACATTAAAAAAGAAATTAAAACTATATTGAAAGAAAGAAAAAAGTAAGCTATACTACAAGAAAAAAGAAAAAGAAATATAAATGCTAAAAAAAAGAACATTAAACCAATGCTCAAAAGAAAAAAAGAACATTAAATTAATGTTACTAAAAAAGAAAAAAAATGAAAACAAGTGCTAGTAAGGAAAATTAAACTAATACTAGGAAAGTAAAAGAAATTAAAAACAACTATTTAATTTAAACGTGAAATGTAGTATTAATTACTACGTTCACATAAATGTAAGTGCATCATTATAACAATTAGCAATATTAATTAGTTGTAATTGTCAAAGTATGTTAGCACTATTTTAATGATTTAACGAAAGAAAAAAAAAACAAGTGTGCTAAGTGTAAATGTGAGAAAGTTGGTTAACTAAACAATTAAAGAGAATAATCAAATTACACGGAACAGATAAGACTGACTATGTAAATGGAAAGGAAATGTGAATTGAAATTGAAAATTAACCCAATCACTCCAAGAGAGAGAAAGCGGAGTTTAGAAAGATCAGATATCCAAACGAGGCACCTAAATTGCCGGAAAATCCTCAAGTCGGGAATGTGTTTCAACGATCCAATCCTCGGATAAGGATCCAAGCAAGACTTCAACGTCAGTCAGAGGTTCCGCAAGGTTTCAGCGTTAGGGCTCTGGATTGCTCGATATGCCGACAGAGTCTCTCTCACTCAAACTTCGTACTGAAAACGTACGCTGGGATACTTATTTATAGAAATTTTCAACCAATGAGATATTGCCACGTTTTGGGACACGTCATGATTTTTGAAGTTGGCAGTCGCCACAATCAAAGATGACGGTCGCCATATTTTGAAAGGTTCCACAAAGTTTTATGGCGATCGCCACAATAAAAGTTGGCGGTCGTCATAATGGGAGTTGGCGGTCGCCACTTTTGGCTAGGGTTTCTAAAAGGTTCTATTGACGGTCGTCACAATGAACATGGTGGTCGCCTTACTTGGGCAGCAAGTTTCGATGGTTTGACAAAATTTCATTAGTTTGAAGGTTTCGGGTTCAATTACCGAGCTTAGATTACTTCTCGAGGATTGTACCGAGGCACTATTTCACCTGTTTTTATCATTGGATTCACCTAAGATTGGGCAAGGTCAAATTGAGATGTCTACAGTTGCCCCTCTTTGATATAACTTGCATAGCAACACGTGAAGCAGGTTATATCAAAGACCAAGAGACAACAACCATTTAATCGAACCGTCAATCTTAGGCCACAAACACACAAGCATGCATATAATGTTGGTCCTACTCAAATTTTCATCGAGCTGCCTACGTACCACATTGTTAGGCATCAGACCAAAGTGTAATCCATGGGGCAAAATGCAGGAATGCAATGATAAAAGATATGATGCATAACAAGCATAGTGTAATGCAATGCGAGTCAGTTTAGGGTTATGAGAAGGGCCAACGAGTCAGTTTAAGGTCGTGAGAAGGACCGACGAGGAAAACATCAAACTAATAGGTCGAGTTAGGACCTAAAAATGCGAAACGAGGTGATAAAGAATTAAAAGCCATGTTACGGCTTAAAATTAAACTTATCGGGAATAATAACTGCGAATTAATAGGTCGAGTTAAGACCTGAAAATTTGGGACGCGAGTTAAAAGCCAAGTTGCAGTTTAAAAGTTTACCGGAGTGATAAAAGACCTTAAACGATAGGGGTTTAAAAACTCACCAAATTATTTTTGGAATTATTTCTAAACACACAAGATTTTCTCGAAATATTTTTAAGCAACACTCGAGATTATAAAATTATTTTTGCAAAGCTCTAAAAGTTATTTTTAGAAACACAAACACAAAATAATAAAATAAAAAAAATAATTAAAGATTTTATGTTTTCTAAAAATTATTTTTGTTAATAAAGCAAAGAGAAAATTTTGCATTAATAAAATAGATGCACACAAAGAAAAACATATATAAAGAACCCCAAACAACCTCTCTAGAAACCCTAAAATGTTATAATGACGAACTGACACAATGTGACTTTTGGAGACCTGGCATTCGCCAAGACCAAACCCCTCTGACATGGCGGCCGCGGGGTAAAAATCCCTATGTCATGGCGGTCGCCATGTGTCTCTTCACTGTCATGGCAGTCGCTCACTTTAGAAGTGAAAACCGCCAACTCCAAGCGCGCATAAACCTCCCAAGGTCGTGCGGGTCTGGTTCATTCGCACACTCTACTCTCTCTCTCTCTCTCTCTCTAACTCTCTCACGCTCTCAGACTCTACCCAGCTCTTCCTCGCTTCCTCTTTGTCTTTCAGCTTCACGATGTTTACTCTGCTGCTCTTGATCCCACTTTTCTTCATGGCGGGCCAAGGTCATGGGTATGACAACTCGGGGGCACGACGGGACTCTTTCGCTAGTGGGGGTACTTCCACGCAACCCATTACTGTGATGGATGCTCTAGTACTCGAGGCGGAGCTTGCCTGCCGTCGTTTTGCTAAGGAGGCGCGAGCAGCGGCTGCGACGCAGGCCGCTGCTGATGCTGCTGCAGAAGCTACGATAGCTGATTTATTTGATCCTGATGATGGAGAGGGTCATCTGGCACCCTTCGACCCACGTACGTATGCTTCACTACCCCATCGCGTGGTCCTACGTGGGATGAGGCGCTACGAGCCTCCAGCCGATGCTGTTGCGGCAGACATTCTTCTGCAGGAGCCCAATCACCACTTGTCTCGTTGACGCCCATCGGTAAGTTTTTCAAACCAAAGCATCTTGTATAGTATGACAAATGTAGACGCATGCCTAGGATCCCCTAAGATGTGTTGTGATATGATGATGATGATGATGATGATGATGATGAATGATGATTTGATATTTATGATTTATTTTGATGATTGAGATTTTGAACATAGTTTAGTTACCTATGCAAATGAAATTAAAACAGTAGGGACACTTAAGTTTTGAACAAATAAAGAAAGGGCAATTGTTTTTAGAGTAAAAGGCTTGAATAAATTTTTTTATTTTTTTATTTTAGAAAAACATAAGAAAATTTAAGGAGAAAATTTTATTTTTATTTTCGGTACATGGGAACAAAAGGGGTTATTTTGTCAAAAATCTTAAAATTTGGAGCAAATTTTTTTTCAAACTTTTAAAATTTAAGGGGAAATTTTTAGGAAATTTTTTTTGAATCTTTAGAAAATTTTAGAAAGAATCTTAGAAAATTAGGACAAATTTTAAGGAAAATCTTAAAGAATTTTTAGAAATCTTTAGAAAATCTTTAAAAATTTTAGAAACATTTTAAAAATTTTGAGAAAAATTCTAGAAAATTTTGAGAAAATTGTAAAATTTTTGAAATTTTTAGAAAATTTTTGAAATTTGAGAAAAATTTTAAGAAAATTTTAGAAATTTTTAGAAAAATCTTAAAATTTTAAAAAAATCCTAGAAATTTTTAAAAAAATCTTAGAAAT
>JAOTRH010092582.1:0-16451 GCA_034768845.1 Heliamphora exappendiculata
CTTTTTTTCCGTTGTTTACTCTCTGACACGAAAGAAGAAGAGCAATTACGTAATCGTCGTCTGATTACGCAGTTCCACGCTTGTTGCAAATCCTCAATAGATGCTCATCATTTCCTGACGTAATCAGCAGTTTTTTAATGTTATATGTCAATTGCTTTTATGTTGTTTACTGCCATCATCATCATGATCATGTCTTGATTGTAGTTTCTTGAAGAGATGTCTTCGAACAGCGTCCAAGGGAGCGGCACAAAACAAGTGAAAGGCCAGAGCCAACACTATCATGAGCGGGAATCCGTAAGCGGATCGCTTGAACATGTAGAACCATCGGTGAGTGAATAAGTGTCGAGAAGTAAAAAAGTCATAACGAATAAAAAAGTAATTGGAAAGATAGAAGGAGACCGAGATCTTGGCCAGTGGACGGATGATGTCTTGAGTGATTCGCAAGAATTCTGATGTGATGGTGCTCTTGTTGCGCAACTTGGACTTGCTTCCATGCAACTTCTCCCATTCTATCACTTTCTCTCCCTCTTTGCTCTCCATTCATGATGTTATCACAAGAGACAGAGGGAGAACGAAAGTAATGCTCTTCCATGTTGTCATGTTGATTGCATAATGGAAGGGAGGAGGAGGAGGAAGAGAGGGAGAGTGTGAGTCAGAGAGGAACCAGAAAAGAAAGCATCATCATCATCATCGTGGGCTAAACATGGATGGAATGTGGAAACATCATGATGATGATGTTTTGCATTTGGAGAGGAAAACCTACTCCCAATGTTTTCCTTTCTCCCTCCTCCTCTTGGAAAAGAAGGAGAACATCATCAGCACGAGGAGGAGGAGAGGAGATGAGCATGGGAAAAGATGGCATAAGGGGAAGAAGGGAGAGGAGGAGGTTTAGGGACAGGAGAAGGGAGAGGACATGATGATGATGATGTCAGCAAGCAGGGGGATGGCAGCCGTGAAATGGAGGAGGATGCAGCTCAGGATGGGGTGGCCAAGGGGGCAAATGAAAAAGAGGCGACAGGGAGTGTTCACAGGAAGAAACGCGAGAGCGAGCCCCTCGAGAAACCTTCCAAGGGGGAAAAACGGGATGACAGTGACGGGGAGGAAAGTGAGGTGGATGAGGAGACTACGGAAGCAGCACAAGGGGGGCATATCGTGCTTCAAAGCGGGGAGGATGAGGAGTCCCCTCCCATCCCCACTATTATCACCCCCCTTGGCCTTGGGGCACTCTTCAGGTAATGGTTTTTTAGCCTCGGCAGTTCAGCAAAGCAGTTCAGGAAAAGTACTAATTATTCTAGATTTCATTGCCTAGGCTGAATATTGCATATATCTTGCAGACACAGCATTAGAGTCGCTCTTGAGGAGCGAAATGCGACGTATTTTTTTCGTGTCTGTGCAGTGAGAAGGAATTCCAGGGCCTTGGAAATTTCGAAAATGTGCCCCTGCGGCAGCTACGAGAGGCCGCACATTTCGCAAAGTTTGCCACTGCCGCTTACGGTTATCTGCTTTACCTCGCAGCCATTCCCCAGCACAGGTGAAACCCTATTTAGACCCTAGTCAAACCCTAACCCTACAAATAAAAAATATGTCGTCGAAGCATGGTAATTGAAACTTGTATTAATTTACCTTTCGTTTCTTCATGATTAAGCTTAGATTTGCCACTTATTTTTATTTTTATTTTTAGATCTTCGTCTTGAACAACAATACAATTTTGTTTTTATTAGGAGGAAAAGCAAAGCCTTTGAAGCAACCCAAGGTTGATAAGAAGGATTACGACGAGGTACAATCATCTTCGCTTTGATTACATTTATGATTTGTTCTTATCCGTGGTTTCTCCAATGAGGAGAAAAAGGATCATTTGGTTATTAATCAGGTACTGTTTGTTCATCGAGAAATCTAAGCCAAATTGTTTCGTAATCCCCACCGGAATTTATTTATTGTTTCCTTTCCTTTGTTGAAGTATTGGATTCTGGGTTAATTGGGATGTCTCAAGACCTCTCAACTCCATTTTATGAGTCTTGGATAGATTCACAACTTATGATGATTTGAATCGTTCATCTTTTAGATTTTATAAAATAAATTATTTATGAAAATGATTAGTTTGTTAGAATATAAATAGATATATGAACACATGATATTTTATTTTATAAATTAAACAATTTAAACTTAAAATTCCATTTTAAACTAAATTCGGTCATTTTTGTAAAATAAAGTACCATGTTCATATATCTGCCAATATCCTATTACAATGAATTTTTGCATAGAAGATTTATTTTGTAGGAACTACAAAGATGAATTATTGGGATCATCATTGTATACCCAAGACCCATAAAATGGAGTCTTGAGGGGGTCTTGAGGGATCCCACTCTTGAGAGGAGCTTCACCGGTAATCTTGTATATTTTGTTTGTTACATATTCTTAATATTTAGAAACAATTTGAAAGAACTGAATTGGCTGCCAGATTTGCTGGACTTATTTCTGATCCTGCAGCTGGTGGATTAACCTGCACTTATCCTTCAATGTTAGCTGGTCTTCTGTTCCAAAATTCCAGTCTTCGGAGTGTTCTTTTTTTCTTCTATTTTTTTAATAGTTAGGAGGGCGGAGGGAGTTCGATGGTGTGGGAATGTGTGTGTGTGTGTTATCATGTCTAGTTTATGCATAGTTTTAAAAAGCAGCCGTTATTGTTACGTAACGCCGTTACGTAACGGTTTCAGTGGCTTCCGTTACCTGTTATGGCCGATTTTTCGGTGTGAAAGAAATTTACAAGTGTAACGGCTGAAACGGCACCGTTACGACCGTTATGGCTTGTGTAACAGGATTTTAAATTGTGAATTTTCTGATTTTGTTTTTTATTAACAGATTTTACGTTTTTTTATTATTTTCAATCTAAAATTATTCATAGTAGTTTGACAAGACTACTTGGGCATTGTGGGATTTGTTTCAAATCTCTTCAATTTCACAACAATCGGCTAATTTTGCTCTTCGTTGTTAACTTTTGATTTTTTAATATGTTCATTCTTTTTCCAGTTTTGATGAGTTCTTTAAAATTAAATATTTGCTGAAAGCTAAATAACCTGTTTGATTCAAGATCCATATTTTTTAAAAATTCACTACCTATGAATTCGAATTTTTGTGATGTTGCAAGTAAAAAATATAATGTTCAAATATTTTATTTTTAAAAAAAAATGTTTAAGATCCATACTTGTTTACAATCCCCCTCCAAAAAAATTAGATCAATACAAATTAAAATTCAAACAATAATATATATTTTGAAATAGTGAATTTAAAATTAAAATTTAATTAACAAATCAAATATTGTGCTTTAATATACACAATACTTTATAGTTATTAAAAATTTAATGATATTTTAGTTGAGTATTATGAATTTATAATACATAAATTCATTAATTACTATAAAAAAAATAATTAAACTGTTAATTTTAACTAGATTATATAGTAAAAAAATTAAGACATATATTGACTCGTGTTTAAAAAGTAAAGAAAATTTATTAAAAATTATTTTAAACTTTAATAAATATCCCCCTCCATGATGCCTATGAAGCATGGATACTTTCAAAATTTTGGATACGTATCGCATATTGATATGCGCACGATATGGCAGGATACATATCCGATACGCCAAATAACTATCCAATAATTTATTTTTAATTTTTTCAATTTCGAATACGGCTCGGGTACATAGGGAATACCGGAAGATACGGGAGGAATATGTGAGGGATATATGGAGGATACGGGAAGAATGCAGCGGGGATACGCGAGGCTATAATTTTTTATATTTTTTAATTTTCTTGGGGTATTTTTTTCTTCAAATTTTTAATTTATTATATGTTTTTCTATGTTAACTATAATACATAATAAATTTATGATTTATTCATTTTTGTTAGTTATTTCAGCATTTCATCATAATATTCTGATTGCTTGTCAAGTATTCAATGCTCGATTACAACAACAAAATAAATTTACTCTTATATTTAGTTTTTATTTTTATAAATAATGCAATACTAAAAATAAAAAAAGACGTATCCATATTCTATTTTTTTAAATTTTTCTATATCAACGTATCATATCCGTTTCCTTTAGCCATATTCGTATCCGTACTTCCTAGCATAATGCCAAATAGAGAGTTAGTGTTTCTTTTTCAATTTAAGCAAGTTCAGAAATTTATGCAGTTCCTTTTCTTTGTTTGGAATGTATTTGAAAAACTCTTTTTAAAGATTGATTTGATTTGCATTAATCGATATATTACAATCAACCATACAAAGAAAGAAATACAACTACACGAGAGACACGATATTTAACGTGGCAAACTCCAACTCGGATAAAAATTACGGGGCTAATTCAAGTTCAAATAAATCAAGCACTAATAACGAGTTTAGATTACAACAGTTCTTACAATACCAAGTTGAATCTACAATTTACGGGCGTAACCTACTTTTGCTGAATCCACATCTATCAAACCATACTTGATTGCTAACGGAATTCACCTCGGACTTTGAATCTTGAGAATCCACTCAAGATACACCAGGAAATGGTACAAAGCTTGTGAATTTGATGCTTGACGATTTTCTTGGAAGTCCTGAATCTATCTAATTATTAAGTGGTAGACAAATAAAATTCCAAAAAATATTGTTATTCAAAGCACTCAACTGCTGGAGGGAGAGAATCATCAAAAGTCTGCGGATGCACAAACCCTGGTAGCAATTTAAAATAGTCTCGCAAAACAGACTGATCGATCGGTCTGGTCACCGATTGATCGTGATCGATCCATATCAAGCAATCTATCAAGCGGTCTTCAACTGGTTGCAGTATCTGTGCAGACCGATCGATTAGTGATCGATCCGTATCAATCTGTTCATCAATCTGTGTGACAAATCTTGCAATATAAATATCCAAACTTTAAATAACTTCAAGACTTTCATCCATAACTTAAGTATTCAACTAAAATAACTTATTTTCATGGAATGAAATATTGCAAAAAGATTAATGAGTTTTTCAAACGGATTGTCAAATTAACCTGGGATCTAAATTCTAGCAGTATTCAATAGGTTAACATACATAATTTGATTTAATGTTTTGTTGATTACTGCTATCT
The DNA here is from genome assembly GCA_034768845.1 of Heliamphora exappendiculata. NCBI lineage: Eukaryota > Viridiplantae > Streptophyta > Magnoliopsida > Ericales > Sarraceniaceae > Heliamphora > Heliamphora exappendiculata. The sequence goes on from JAOTRH010092582.1 coordinate 5,111, forward strand.
ATGCATTTATGGATCAGTTATTAAATTTTTTGAAGCTTGGTATGCTGAATCTATAGGCTCTTCTAATGCAAGGTGAACTGCAAGCAGGAGGTGTCATTGGTTGTGTCGACAGCTTATCTGTTTGATCTTTTATATGGTTCTTTTTACATATTTATATTTGTCTCCTCCTGTGCAGAATGATTTAGCTAACCTTCAGAAGAAGAAGGAAGAGGAAAAGGTGAGGTTTTTTATCTCTCTTCTTAAATTTGTGTTCCTTTGGGTAGTGTTTGGTTCAATAGAATAATTTTGTATGGGAATGGAATGGCAATTTTCTTGGTATCTACATTGGAATTCCCATTCCATTAAATGGAGGAATGTTGATTATTTTTGAATTTAAACTTCCCATCATTTTCTTGACTAACTAAACTTTGGAATAGATCTTTTGACGGAATCATCATTCTATTCCACTGTCATTCCAATAAACCAAAAATGTACAAGTGCATGAGTAAGAACTACTTGATTACAGTTGACTTGGTGAACAGGCACTCAAGGATCTTAGAGCCAAGGCTCAACAGAAAGGAGCATTTGGAGGTACTGGACTCAAGAAAAGTGGGAAGAAATGAGGTGCATTTCCAAGACAAATGTACTCTTTAAATTCTTGTGCTATGATTACAAAATGCACGGATGAGGTCTTTCGTTAGCTATGATTGCTTGAGTTTATGATAAGTTGGTTGCTAAACCTTCTATGACTATGAATGTGTGTATACTCTAAATGAACTTGATGCCGAACTTGGATGATTTTTAAGCATCAATATGTCCCAAGGGGGCAGCCTCTCATTGTCTGTGTGGTTGGATTCCTATGAATATGATTGTCCAGCTGATATAATTCTTGTGCTCCCTTGTCTCTTGTGTTTCTCATTTGAGTTTTACATAGCATGCTTCCCCATCATGTTTATTAGATGGTCGTTTCCAATAAGTTATCGTATGAAACTCAAGTAAGTGGTAAAGAGTTGAACAGATTTTTGTACCCTGATGTCCGTCATAATGTAAGTGTTGATAAGTTGTAGGACAGATGGTAGGATCTGGGAATAAATAGGCACTTAGAATGATGGAAGGTTTACTGGAGACGAAGAGGTGAGAGTCAAGAGCTACTTAGACTGGCAGTTTGTGGAGTGTGAATATGACTCGAGGTTGAGAGATGCCTCCCTCATTTGTGAGGTTTCTTTTATATAGGTGAATCAAGAGAGGCCACAGCTATCCAGGAAATTGTGGTGCAATCCTTTTCCTTTTGGTTCCACATCTATGAGTACTTACTATATGAGGTAAGCTTCTTGAAGGCTGTATCACCAGGCCCTGCAGTGTTGGCTATGATAGGTCTTTTGTCACCCCATGATATGAACTCTGAAGGTGTGAACAGTCAACATTCTATTTGCCTTAGTGGCGGTTAAGGGAGGATTTCCCATCTAGAGATGGTACTGCGAAGCATCCCTCGACTATTCTCTCAACTCTAGTCTCCAAATTGCATTGCTTGCCCTCCTAGTTGATCAAAGGTCCTGCTCCCAGGTTGGGTTTTTGGAGAATTTTTAGTTGTCACATCACATGTAATATGCCAGTGGTTGAATCCAATGGTGACCGCGCGACACATCGGTGGTAGTACTATTTGTGAGCCATCATCTTGTCACGTGGTAGCTGCTGGGAGATAGTGCCTAAGCTTTTGAAGTTTAAGCTTATTATAGCCTATGGAAATGATCAAGTGTTGTGCTATATTTAAGGGGTTTTGGATTTCACAAATTCTAGTAAACAAAATGCATTTATAGGGTTTGTCGAGATTGTTTAATCAGCCTCTATTATCTATATTTACGCTATATTAAAGAAATACTGTGGCTATGTTTGATAACAGTTATAATTATACATAATTTGACTGGATTTATAATATTGTGAGTCCTACAAAAGAATTAATAATACTCAGGGTATAGTATAGAGTTTGACCAGATTGGTAATACAATAGAGTATTTGTGTTGGGTTTGGTTAGGATGAGATTAAAATAGAAAGATGAATTTCAACCATTGAATGAGATGATATGTATAATCTCCGAAAAAAAGAAGGAATAAGATTTTAACAAATACCACCTCGCTGTTGCTATTGTTAATCTTTCCATTTTGAAGAACTTGCAATCCCCCTTTGGATTATTAATTTGAATTTTACATTCAAACTAAACAATCATCTTTTTGATCTCATGGGATAAGTTATGACATATAAGCCTCGCACTTATGTTTTGGTTCCCTAGATCCTAATCCCTGGACCGGCTTAGAAGATTTTGAGACCCCAAACGAGTTTGCGATATGAAATCTTAATATGTTTTAAGATAAATTTAAAAATTAATCATAAAAATTGAAGTAAACAAAATATGTTTGTAGTAATATTTTAACAAAATTTTATTTGCAAAAAAATAAATAAATTGAATATAATACCACTTATACATCAATTTTTTACTTATATATTCTTAGTTTTTTAACAATAAAATATTTTTCTTATTCAATATTTTATATTTGACTACAATTGGTAAAAATAGAATTAATATTTAAGATTAGAAAATTATGGCTTAAGTATATTGTTGTTGTAACTTTTGTTTTTTTGTATTCTATTCGTATTATTTTGCATTTTAAATGTTTTATTTAACTAAAAATTCTATAAAATTATCAGTGATTTGGAATAATTTTAAAATTATTGTAACTTAAAAAAATTTAAGAAAAAAAAAAAGACTTGAACTTGAGACTAAATACGTACTAACAATACTAACTAAACCACTCTCTCTGTTTTATCTTTTATCAATTTCATCCAATAAGAAAAACAAGGTTGAGGATAGTAATTTAGATCCTAGCGCGCTCCTACAAAATTATTTTATGCATTTTCTTACAAAATTGAGGCATGTCTACATAGTTGTACATTTTTGTGCAAAAAGTGGTTGCACCTCCAAAATCACATGTTGAAGCTTTTGCTTCTAGAATTCCAACTACATGGTAATATGTTTTTGTTAGGTCAGATTCAAATTCTTGCTGTCTACTCGATTTCGAGATGTTGCTCGTGAGAAAACTTGTCAGTGAAAATTGTAAAAAATCTCGATTCGGAGAAAAAATGATTTGATCCCACTTTCCTCTAATATATCATTGGCGTGAGTTAGCAATTTACTTACGATACTTAGTTAGTATTCATAAAAAGTATCTCATCATCAATTTACTTACTATACTTATTTATGAATATCCCTTACTCATTATCAGACAAATCATTTTACAAACATCGCACAGGGTTAATAGTTTCATTTCTCAGCCCATGAAAATTCTTTTTTGCTAAGCTTAGGTTTTATTTCCGAAGGTGGAGGAAGTTAGTGAATATTGTTGTTGACGGGCAAAGGTGGTGATAGAGGTTGAAAGTGTCATTTAAAAATGATACAACGAAAATGGTGGCTTGCAACAATGGATGAGATGTGGTGGCCAGTGGATAAAAACGAAACTGTGGTGACTCACGGAGTAGGCAGTGAACTACGCAAAAAAGTAAGTGCTAAATAGCACTAATGCTAATGGAAAACTATCTTTTTTGTATGCATACTATCTTCAATTCTATCGTTATCGTAAATTTTATGCAATTAATTGAATAATATAGATCTCTCTTCAATAAACATAAGTCATCAAAAGAATATGACAGATGGGTAGTGATCGGTGAATGATTGGAAAAGGTGATTGTAAATAGTTACGACAATGACAATTATTAAATAGCCAAAGATGATAACAAATAGTGGTAAAAAATAAATGACTGGACATGTTAATTTGTGAGTTATAGTAACAAAAGGTGCAAGTGGTCAAGGTGTCATGGTAACACACAATATTATTATTTTCATTTTAGGAGTTCTATGCCAGAGTATTTGATGTAACTTATTGCTTGGCATTTTTATTATAAAAAAAAACTTAAATAAGTTGAAAAAAAATTAAGGTAAAAGTACTTTTTATTTTAACTTATATAATTTCACCAAATTGTTTTCAGCCTCGCACAAGGTTGTCTTATATTGTCTTTGAGTTTTTCTTTCTTTTTTTTCTAATTGATAGGGGCCCTAAAAAAACATTTAGAAATAGGTCCAATAAATTCTTATATTCACAATTTTTTTTTAAAAAATATTATAAAAGATTTATAATATACAAATTATTGTGTTATTGATTTCATATTTTACCAATATTTAACTACAACTAAAATAACATCAAATAAAATCAAAAGGTACAATATCAAATGAAAACAAAATAGTTAGAAGCACTAGTACAAATAATCATTTAAATACTGCCATTCTAACATTTTGGCTATAAAATTATTAATTAAAATTGAAAGTTGCATAGTAAATTTATCTACTATTTCATTTTCACATGATAACATTACTAAAATTATTCAGTCTTTCTTATACTATAATTGACTGCAGATAAAAATTTATCAATTTTAACTTTAAAAGGTTTATGCATCTCTGGAATAGTTAACCATGCATAGTCTACACACAATTCATGTATTTGGAAAGCAATCTTCTATTAGGTTTGGAATTCAATTTATTTAGGTTGAGTCTTTTAATTGTGATATACTATTAAATTAATAATTTTATACAAAATCAAATAAAAGGTATTAATAATTAGGAGCCCCATATCTTTTGGGTACCGTACCGCCTCACCGCCTACATAGCAAGGCCAGCTCTGTACATACATAGACATCAAAAACTTGTTATACTATTTGCCACTTGTTATATGCAAATTACACTTAACATTTTGTTTGGATTGAGGGAAAGAAGGGTGAAAAAAAATATTAATTATATATAAAAAAAAAGATAAGAAAAATAGTTAGAGTTGTCCCTTCTTTTGGTTGGTTATTAAGAGAGAAAAGAGAGTTTTTTTTTTCTTATTTATTTGTTAATAATTAACAAAAAGAAGAGAAGTGTTTAATATCTATATTTACTTTTATAATATTTTCATATTAACTTCAATCCATAACTTTAATATAGACATACAAAAGTTATAATTGATATTACAAAAATAATTGTATTCATCCTCTACTCACCTTCTGTTTCTCCAAATTTTAGAGGAAAAAAAAACTATTAAAAGTGAGTCATTTTTTCACTCACTAACCCTCCACTTACTTTTCATTAATTTCTTTAAAATAATTTAAATAACATTATAGCTAATTTTTCCTTTCAAAAATCCTTCATTTTCCTTCCAAATCATTTGTTCATAACCAAAGCTAATATCTAGTTGAATAAGAGTTATGGCAGGAAGATCAAATTAATATATAAAATGACGTGGCATAATCATAAACATTAATATAAGTAGAATTCATGTAAGTTTGATTACACCAATACTTGTGATTGGGCCACATCATTTGATAAACTAATTTAGTCTCTGTTTGTTTCAATAAAAAATATTTTTTTTAAAATATTTTTTTAAAATATTTTTTGATATTTGTTATGATGGAAATTTAAAGCCAATAGAAAATATTTTTCAAATCAAAAAAAAATAAGTTGATTTTGGTGTAAAATATTTTTTATTTTTTTAAAGTGAATTTTTTTTTCATAATTACCATCGCACCACCGCAGCACAACCATTCTACCACTAACACCACCAACCTAAAATTCAGAGGGTCGGTCAAGGGTTCAAAGGTTCGAGTTTTCAGATGTCCATGGTCCTAGGAGTCCGAGAGTCCTGGGGCCTGGGGTCTGAGATTCTAAGGTTCTAGGGGTTTGGGGGTCCCGAATTCTAGGGGTCCTGAGGTCCCAAAGTTCGGGACTCTAGGCTCTAGGGTCCCAAAGGTTCAGGGATTCGGCGATCTAGGGTCTCAGGGGTTTAGGGGTTCGGCGTCCCGGGGATTTGGGTGCAAGGTCCCAATGGTCCTAGGGTACGAAGGTCTCGGGCGTTCTAAGGGTTCATGAGTTCAACGTCCCTGGGATTTGGGATCCAAGGTCTCGGCGGTCCTAGGATGTGGTGGTCCCAAGGTCTTGGGGGTCTCAAGGTTCCGAGTGTTTGTGGTCCAGGGGTTTTGGGATCTCGGGTGTTGTGGTCTCGGGGTTTGGGGACCCGATGTCATAGGGGTCTCGGGGGTCCCAGGTGTTTGTGGTCTCGAGGTCTGGGATTTAGGGTCCGGAGGTCTAGCGGTCAGGGGTCCTACGCATCCGGGGTCTTGGGAGTATAGGATCCCAGGGGTTCAGCGTCTCGGGGGTCCAAGGACTCTAGGTCCTAAGGGTCTAAGGATCTTGGGGGTTCGAGCTCCCAAGGTTCGGGGTGACGAGTCATGGGGGTCTCGAAAGTCCCAAGATTCTGGGATTTGGGGCTCTAGACTTTAGGGTCCCGGGGGTCCAAGGTCCTAGGAGTCAGAGATCTTAAGAGTCCGAGGTCTTGAGCGTCCCAAGGGTTAGGGGGTTTGAGATCCAACGGTCCAGTGGTTTAAGGTCCCGAGGTTCTTGATTTTCTGTATCTAGGGGGTCTAGAGATTCGGAGGCTCTGGGGATCTTGGGTTTCCAGTAATTATCCAATTATTTCTTTAATAATTTTATTTTTTGTATATTTTGTCTTGCTTAATAGAATGATCACAGTAGAATTGTTCAATTATTAAATTTTAAAAATTATAAATTATGAAATATTAATGATTTTCTATATGAAATCCAAACAACAGAAAATATTTTCTGAATAATATTTCATATCACAACCAAACACACACACACACAAAAAAGGAATTATTTTCTAAAAAATGTTTTTTATAAAAATCATTTTCTATTGAAAAATATTTTCAACTCAAACAAATGGGACCTTAGTTGCCATAATATTATTAAAGTAAACATTATCAACTGATAGTGAAAAGTGGGGTACACCTCCCTGATAAGTCTTGGCCAAACTCCCACTAGAGTTCTTAGGGATTGGGCAAGCAACAAATTATCACTCAAAACTTACTAAAATAAATATATCATATTACAGTGTGGCCCAAGTGCGCCGCATCAGAAAAGTCACAAAAATGTTATTAATTGAGTATTTAAATAATTAGATTAATTTTGATCAACTGTTAATTATTTTAGGTTTAAACCAACGCAACTACTAATACATAAATAATCATAAACAATAATAAGAGACTCGCAATTTCAAAAGTATAAAGTTTTAAACTTAGATGAAAAAATACGAAACCAGTTGAGATTTAATTAAATCAAACAATATACCAATAAATAGTTATAAAAATTAATTTGTAAATTTTCGTTGAATTCACAATTTAAATAATTTAAAATTAAACTTATCAAATTTACATGTACCGTTTTTTATGCTTGCAATCATCAAAGCATTAAATCTACAACTCTTCACACTAATGTGATTTACCGATGATAAATTTAAAAATTCATGAACCATTTTTAAAATGAATTTATTCTTATTGAGCTTGAAGGACAAAAAAAAGTTGAAGTTTAAATATTTGCCTTCTAATAATGTTTTTCTAAATTCGAGCATGCCCTTCTATTCTTAATAAGAATGACTTTAAAATATTTTAAATTAAAATGTAACACTTTTTAGTAGTTTAATAAGTCTTATAAACACTATACTTAGAACCTCATTACTCAACCCAATACAAGACGGCTCAAATACTCAATTAACATTAAGGCCCTATTTGGGATAAATCTCAAAAATTATATTTATTTTTGTTTTTTTTTAAATTTTTTAATTTATTTTAACATAATTTTTTTATTTTTTTGAGTCATCTAACTGAAAAGGTAAAAAAGTTTAATGAAAAAATTAAAAAAAATTCAATAAAACAAAAACAAAAAACATAAATTTCAGCATATTTTGGCTAATTCTTGTCTTGTTTCTGAACTTTTTTATAATTTAATCAAAATAATTTATTTTTTTAGCTTAGTTGGATATGAAGAATTAAAAAATATAATAATTTAACTAAATAATAAAAAAAAAAAAACTAAACAATGCCTTAAAATGCTAACTTTATGCTTTTGCACGAATTCCAACTCTTTAATAGTCTCAAGCTACAAAAGACTTCCATGCTTTTCCATAGAACTTTATCAAGTGATCACATGTTTTTTAACCACTTGTACTATATTTTATGATACTTATACTTTGAATATTTAATTCCAAATAAAATTATAATTTCTAAAAGACCCGAGTTGGAGTTTTAAAATAAGAAAACAATTTAAAATGTTAAATATAATTACATTAGGTTTTATCTAAAGAACTGTTAAACGTATTTTAAAACTCTAAATCCTAACATGATTATTAATTATTGATGTAGGAAAACGTATATGCTATAAAAATTATATAAATTTTAACTACGAACAAAATAAGAGATACTAAATTTGACAACTAAAAACTAATAGAAACATTCCAAAACAAGTGGAAAAAATATATTTTTATAAAAGTTATTACTAAATCAAATAATTTTCTAAAAGGGCTAAATCAATGATTTTGTTTGCTAAAATATGGAATTTGCTTAAAAATTGCATTGTTATGGCATAGCGTTGATTTTTGTTTGTTGGGTCATTTTAGATGAAACGTGGCCATTTCAACCTGTTTGGACAACGTCGGTCCAAATTATACTTATAATTTTGTTATTATTGTAGGGTCCCAAGACTCTAAATAGGCTAACGCCACATAATCTACATTAGTTGTAGCTTATAGGGGTGAGAAGTGAAATAAAATTAATTATTTAATATATTTTTATAGAAGTTATTACTAAATCCAATAATTTTCTAAAAGGGCAAAGTCAATGATTTTGTTTGCTGAAATATGGAATTTGCTTAAAAATCGCATTGTTATGGCAAAGCGTTGATTTTTGTTCGTTGGGTCATTTTAGATGGAACATGGTCCTTTTAACCTGTATAGACAATATCGACCCAAATTACACTTATAATTTTGTCATTGTTGTAGGGTTTCAAGACTCTAAATAGACTAACGATGCTATATGATCTACATTAGTTGTGGCCTACATGATCTACATTAGTTGTGGCCTATGGGGTGCGAAGTGAAAGGAAGGGAAAAGTCGATGATTTTGTTTGCTAAAATATGGAATTTGCTTAAAAATCGCATCGTTATGGAAAAATGTTGATTTTTGTTCGTTGGGTCATTTTAGATGAAACATGGTCCTTTTAGCCTGGTTGGACGGCGTTGGTCTAAATTATACTTATAATTTTGTTATTGTTGTAGGATATTAAGATTCTAAATAGACTAACGCGACATACAGTGCACAATAAAATTTATCTGTTAGTAAAATTACTGAGAGTGAAATTTCACTGAATAATTGAGTGAAATTTTACTATAAGTTAATATGCAGATAAACTTTATTAAAATATTTAAAATATGAACTAAATTAGCAAAAAATTTATTAGAGAGAAATTTCACATAGATTTCACTGTGATGTTCAAATTAGGCACTGAATCAGCTGTAACTTTCACTGAGAATGTCAATGATCACAAATTTTCACTGTGAATACAAATTTTTACTATTAGTATAGTGAAAATTATCTGTGCTTTTCTTTTTATAAAAAAAAAATAGTATTCATCAAGGATCATGTTTGATAATTCTGGATAAAAGAATTTTAATAAAAATATAATTTTATGTAAAAGGAACTTATAGAATAAAACTATGACATTTTAAATTTTATATTTAGGAATTAAGGCCTTGTTTGGAAAATGGCTTAAAGCCAAACTTTTTGACTTTTTGCTTAAAGTTCCAAAAGCCAAAAGTCTCGTTTTTTAACTCAAAGGTTTTTATTCTTTTTGCTTTTTATATAATTTTTTATATATTTTTAAAAATATCATAATTTTTATTATAAAAATTAATTTTTTTTATAAAAATTATATTTTTAAAATGTAATCGTCAAAATCTATCAAATAAGATTCATATTGAATATAAAATAATCTAAAAATAAATTTTAAAAAAGTATAGCAGTTTTAAGCAAAAAAATTTATTTTTTGACTTAAAATCACTTTAAGCTTTAGACTTAAAGTCACTTTATATCTCTCTCTAATGAATTTTTAGCTTTTTAAATTTAAAATGATTTTAAACAAAAAAATCTGACTTAAACCCTAGTTGTCAAACAAGGCCTAACTAGTAGGATTGTTGCCCCTGATTGTGCAAACTAGAAGGACTCCTCTAAGAAGAGATCTTACAAAAATGTAAAATGTATTTAATGCTAAAATTTGTCTGTTAGTAAAATTTTACCAATGTGAAATTAATTTCACTATAATTTATAAAATATCACTGTAAGAAAATATGTAGATAAATTTTATTTTGGTGTTTGTAGAATAAAAATTATGATATTTAAAATTTTATAATTAAAAATAAAAGACTAATATAATAGGGTGCATGGTGGTCCATGGCCATTGGGGTACTGCAAAGTAAAAGGACAATAATTGACTGGAAGTAAGAGATTTCACAATAATCTAAAATATAGTAAGTAATAAAATTTATCAATCAGTACAATTTTATTGAAAGTCAAATATCAATGTTAATTAAGTAAAATTACACTGTAAGTAAAAATGAAGAGATAAAGTTTATTGTGATGTTTAAATTAGGGTTTGAAACTTTGAATTAGTAATGAAATTTTAAAGAGAGTTCACCGTGCCGTGGGGTTCAAATATCTTATTTGGTAGTTCTTGACAAGAGAAATAGAAATTAATAATTTTATTAAAAATAGACGTATAGAATAAAAGTTTGATATTTTAAATTTTGTATTTAAAAAGTAAATATCATGAATATGGTCAATCGAATGCAAACTAAAAGAACAAGTGAAGTGAGCAAATAGAGTACTAAAATTGCCCCTTTAGTAATTGTCCCAAAAAAAAAGTGAGAGAATTCACAAAAATCTAAAATATAGAGTACTAAAATTTATATATGTTCATAAAATTTTACCCATATTGAAATTTCATTGCTAATTTAGTGAAATCAATACGATATAATATTACAAAACGTCATTAAATCCTTAAACTTGATATAATATGCTTTTATTTTTATAAATAATCTAGTAATCATTATGGTTATTTGATAGTTCTGATTAAAACCATTCTTGTTCGGCAATAATTTTGACACATGATTTGTTTGAATCTCTAGCATATGCAAAATATTTTTAATCGTCAACTCCTTACCCGAACCTATTGTTGGGAGAATATCCAACGCCGAAATAAAATACATACTTGGGAATCCAAAAAATACATATTTATTAAACTTTCAACAAATTACAATAATCTGAAATTACAGAGAATTCAATAACAGGAATAATAAAATGAAATTTACAAACCGAGTCCTGCAATCGCAGTTTTCTTAAAAATGATTCGCCGCCTACCGAGGGTGTTGTAGGGATT
>JAOTRH010092593.1:0-16450 GCA_034768845.1 Heliamphora exappendiculata
ATATACTCTCAACTTTTCTCCATCATTTGAGAATACTCCAAACATATCCCGACAGTCCGCTCGAGTGGACCCCCATTGCTCGAGCGGTTACCATTGGGAGAAAAACTGAACAGAAGCTGCCAACACCATGCCCAAGCATAAACTAAACACCTCACAACGATATTCTCATACACTACACAGCTCATGGCCCTCATCATCCGTCACTACGTAATTAAAATTTTAATTCTCCCTCCAAATTAGCACTTTTCTTAAATCCACCGAAGGTCTCAAAGCAAGTTTTCGATTAAATCCTAAAAATAAAAAGGGACCGGTTCACTACAGTTTTCATCGTAGCATGTTCATACGTGTTTTTATGCATGTTCTGATTTAGATATGCATGTGGAGTTGGTTCTCGAGATCGTTGGGTGTTGTGGTGCGAATTTAAAAAAAAAGAAATTTTGTGGCCTATAAATATCTCGCGTTAGATATTTTCAAAACATATTTTCAAAACTTTTCAGCTAAGTTTTTTCTTTTTAAATCTGCCTTCTCTCTAACTTCTCGGGGGCCCGGTACTTGATTTTCGACGATCCAATAGCAGATCCCTAGTCTTCTCGTGGTGGGCTATGCAATCATCCATATGGAATTTTATTTTGGCAAAATTTGGTTTTGCACGTGGTTTGAGGTGTCAAGTTTTTTGAATCAACGAGGTAGGATCCTAGACTCTCATGTCTTAAAAGGGTGTTAAGTGTAATCGTATATGTTTTTACCGTTTAAAATGCATGAAAAATTGGTTTACATTTTCAAAAGTTGGATTTTGGTTCAAAAATCATTTTCGATTGGATGAAACGGGTTTGGTTGGATAAGAAGGGTTATTGTTAAAGTGCTTTTTTTTTGTTTCTTTTGAGGTTATGGGCTCGTGTATGTCTGTGGATTTCAAAAATATGTGAGTGGTGGTTTAATTCAAGTTTGGATGAATGTTGGCTTCAAATTTCAACAAAAAGATCAGTTTTCGACGTAAGACCGCTTGAGGGACCGCTCAAGCAGTCTAGAGGGCGGTCTTGGCATGTTCTTGGGTTGCTTGACCGCTGGACAGACCGCTCGAATAGTCTAGCCCACGGTATGTTTTCATTGGTTGAAAATTTGTTTTTAAAATTGATGTGTCTCCCTCATTCGGATTCATAATGGGGTCATTTTTGTGCTCAAATTGAAGCCCAAGAAGTCTTCTTTCCAATGATACCTCTCTAATATTAAAATTATTTTTGTAGAAAAAGTTATGATCAAAATAGTGAGGGTATGTCAAACTTTCTTAACCGTTTTTCATTCATTTTTAGCCATATGTCTTGGAAAAGCTTTTTTTTCATCCCTATTGGAACTTTTTATCAAATTTCTTGTTCCTTGGGAGTTTGTTTGTGGATGATGTGGCGGTGGGCCACTAGATCTCCTTTTATACATGGTGTATAGCTGTTCGAAAATGCTTTATATATCATGGTTTATGTTTAAACCACATTGTTCGGATAAAATGCATGTTTTTTGCTTTTATTGGTTTATTACAATATATTTGACTTGTGGATATCAGGTTTTCAAAGGGTGGTTTGAAAACAGTGGATTTGTGAAAATCTCGACAAATTATGTTTTGGAGGTTTAGACCTAACTCTTTGGATTGAGTCTCAGTTTTAAAACGTTCTGTTAAAAATGAGAAAAAACATCTTTAAAATGTTTTGTTTGATTTCCATGTTGATGGATGGATCTTTATACATGTTTAATGTATAATTGTGGAAATATTTTCGTAGTCGAGCTACGGGCTCTTTTTTTAAATGATCCTATAGATGTGCCGCGACAGTGTTTTGTGGATGTGGCCCTATATTGCTCCTCGAAGAAAGTTCAAAAACATGCACATAGTAGGTACCTTTGTGCCTTCGGGTTAATCCCCGTAAACGAGGTGGTGGGTGTGTAGTGTCGTTGGGTTTCGGGCCTGTAAACTAAGTGATGTACGTTGTTGTGACTCCGTATAGAACTTGTCATTACCTAGCATGTCTTAAATAATTTAGGGATAGGTAATGAGCAGGAGTCTATAGTTGTTGCTTTTGTCTTGAGTTGACAAAGTCGGTACATAGGATTCATTTTTTCTCTTTTCCTCGGCTATGTGTTCCGAGTGAAAAATATCGTTTTGTCCTCGGCTATGTCATCCGAGTGGAAAATAATATTTTGGTTACTACTTTTCTTTAACTGTGAAACATTATTTGCATTGTTAAAATGCTCAATTTTGAGGATGAAAAATCATTTCGAGGCTCGTGTTAACCTGATGAAAAACTTGTGATTTTGGGATGAAAAACCTTTTGAGGCTCATGTGATTGAGTCAACTTTATGCTATGTAATTGCATATCCTGCTTTATTGCATTATAGTCTATTTTATTGGGATTTGACTCACGTTGTGGGATTTGCAAAACCTTTTTTAGATGAACGTGGTCCTGTAGATTGATCTGAGGTGCCCGGAGGTGGTGGTTGATGACAAGACTTTTTTTGTCTTGATAGGTAGTTTATACCTTTGTTTATGAATCACGTTATATTTGATTGAAAAGCATATGTCATTCTTATGAATGTATGCATGACTCATGCCTTTGAGCGAAACCTTGGGTTGGTAGCTTTTGGTGGTTGTTCTTGGACTCTTTGCGTGATCTAGAGTTTGGGGCGTGACAACTTGGTATCAGAATTTTGGGTTCAAATACCTAAGAGCCGTGGAAAGAGGGTGCATCGCCTTGTGAGTATGTCTGTGTGCTTGGTTGCCTGTGTTTAAGTGTAATATGAGCATGTTAGTTGTTGAGCATGTTGATGCCGTGTATTTATGAGTATGGAGGTTGAACCTTAGGATTTATTAGTATTTCCATCGGGCGTTTGGATTAACAAGCTTGGGAACCAAGTTAGTAATACATTTAGCTAACGTGATTTCTAGTAGGGAATCTAAGTAGGTTATCCAAAGTGACGCATTATTCTTGTCGGTTCTCCTCGGTATGTGTGATGTGTTTGCATAATCGTGTTGGCTATGTGTTACCATGTTTATGTGATACGTGTTGGAAATAACATAATAGGTTATCGTGTTTATATTTCTTTTATATATGAACTGTACACCCTTAGAGACGATGAGACCGTGGTCTGGGTCTTAGATGTGCGACTTGGTTGTAGTGGTTGCTAAAATGCAAAGTTATGGGTTGAGTGCTGACCACTTAGTGCGCTGTGGAACTCGTTGGTGAGTTGGATTTAGCCATGTGAGGTTAGCCTCGGCTGGCAAACTGTTGAGTGTTAGTACGAGGAGAGTTTGTTCGTGTGTAGTGGAAGCATGGTTAGTGGCTTAGTTTTGGTAACTGGCTCATCTAGAGAGTATGTTACTCGGAGTTGAAGTTGTGTTACTGATAGCTTTGTGCGTAGGGGCAATGGGGTGTTGGAGACCGTGGGAATCAGTAGTGACTGGATTTGTAGAAAGTTATAATCCCTTTTGGGTAAGGTTGATGTACGTGGTTCTGGTCGTGTGATGGATTAGGTACATCGTGAGCCGTGTACTCAGGATAGAGTATAGACAAAAACATAGCAGACAGAAGCGTAGTAATCCTTGGCCGGGCGTGTGTTAAGATAGCAGAACGTGAGTGGTTCTAGGAATGTCCCTTGCTAACAGGGTGTGATCGATGGTCAGAGTAGTTCTAATGACCTTGGATGTGGTATACCTTATCGAGGTTCGCGACCTAAGTTACGAGTGAGTAAGCTTGAGGATATGGGGACAAGTATGAGTTGCAGATATGATAAGATAAGCATGGGTCACGACGGTGTTGGAATGTGTGAGGGTTCAGGTTACGATTCGAACATGTGACGAGTTTAGTTCTGTGGGATTCCTAGAAGACTTAGGTCCGTGGTTTGATTGTTATCCTAGTAATTAGGAGATCGTGCTTAGGAACCGTGCTGGGTGCATGTGGTTGGCTTAGTGCTGTGATGGTGCATCCTAAGTATGATATGTTTGGAGGTTAGTTGTGTTCCACCTTAGGTTTAGAGATGGGTATGTTATTTGCCCATGCGAACGAAGTGTGGAGTAATAAGGTTCAACAATGTATTGTGTGGTTTGGCTAGCCTGGGGCAATATGTGAGAAATCGTGGATTACGATGCATGTAATCGATGTGTGCTTTGAGAACAAAAGTGCGAAAGGTGTCTACATGGTTAAGGGAGTTCTTGGTAACTCTGGATGGAAGGTCTCAAGATTGGATTTCCTTTATATGGTGCCGTGCACTTTCTATGTGAGTTGCGTGGGTAGTGGGCTCGAGGCCGTGAAGTGGTGGTGATTTACCTAGCAGAAGTTGGGTAAGTAAGCGCAACCTGGTAGAGTGAGGTTTTAGCACGATGAAAATGTTAACGTGTGTCTCTGTGGACGATCAGTGATGAGTTTGTAGTCCTATGGGATGTGTTGTACAAGGCATGTGGATTGATGGTATTCGTATGTGTGTGCGAATGACGTCAAAGAGTTGAGAGCTTGGTGTAGTGGATGATCCGAGTACCATGATCGTGGTTGACAGCAACTGTTTGACTGTGGTCGATGTGGGTTCAATGTAAGGTTTGTAAGGTTCTTTTGTGGACCAAGTGTTGATGAGTACTAAGAGTACGCTAAGATTGGGTCATGGGTTTTGTTGGCCCTTTTTTCTGTCTGGACAGAGAGAGAGTTTCTTTGTAGACGGTTGTTTGGTGCGAGTTATTTTATCTTGGTTAGATGGAGTTGCTGAGATCTTGACTGATTCAGATTTGGTACTATTCTGAGACTGTGAAAATCTCCGTGGAGTTTGTATCTGTGTTGTAATCCTTGGAGTTATGCGTTGGAAGCTTGTATCACCGTGATTGGATGATGGTGAGATGGATTCTTCGTGGCTTCAACGCGTGGTGCATGGCTATGTGCCTTCTTGGATGTTGACTGTCTATGTGTATGGCTTGGGATCCTATTGCTCCCGCGGTTGAGGACCGTACAAGAGTACGTATGAGTGTGGTAAACATGGCAGGTCATGGTAACCTAGTTTGGGTATGGCTTATTTTGTATGTTGATTGAACCAGTTGGATTATGTTCCCGGTGAGGTCAGGTTGGTGGACTAGGAATGCTTGTGCTTGTTCATGTTGACGAGGGAGTTGGTGTTGATACATAGATTTCTTTGCAGTGATCAGTTGAAGATTGTTAACCATTGTGTGTAGCTTGTTCTAGGATGTGTGTTTATGGTTGTACTTCTAGCTTTTGGCAGAGTGGAACTTGTGTCAGGACCGTGCGGCTGTGAATGATGAGTTTCTGGCAGACTTTTTGGAGTCTGGATTTATGTTCTGTTCGGGGGCTTTGAACTGCTCAAAGTTCTTAGAGTCGAGGAGTGGTCGTCGACTGTGGTAAGTGTTGTGTTTTGGCATAACCGTTTATTGGGATGGTGGTCTTGAGAATGTGCTAAGGTAAGAGTCAGAAAGGAATTGATGTTTGAGAAGCCTTAGTTGGCGTGGCCTGTTCGAACCGACGTGATTGTTTAGTTGGGAATGGAAGGGCCATGATAGGTTCTGTTTAAGAGAAAATTGCTAAGTGTAAGACGCAAGTCTTGGTTGGTTACTTGACGGATAAGTCTTAGGTTCGAGTATTTTGCTATTGTGGACTCAAAGACTTGATGTATGTGTTCTGCGTTGGGGTTGATGTCGGATGACAATCATCATGTTTTCTTTGTCGAATGACGGCGATCATGTTTGATGTGAGGTTGATTAGTAGCCTTGGTATTAGTGATATGTAGTGATGTGTGGCTACACGGGAGACATGATTGGTTTGAATAGGTTGTCGGATACTTATGAGATGTTCTGTCTGCGTGATGTGTTTGGCCAAGTGACTCGTTGGGATCAAGTGACCTTATAGCTGTGATGCCGGATTGGTTTTCAATTGTGTAGAACCTTGTCCTAGATAAAGGTGTGACACCTCGTGTTTCTCTCACCCTAGAGAATTGTGGTTCGCAATGGAAGATCGTGTAGAGGATGAAGGTTGAGAGGAAATACGTTCTTTGGTATTCTAGGTGAGTTAAGTGAATTTCTCTCTAGAGTCGGGTGTTTGTGTTGTTACTCGTGGATAGGCGTCGTGTCAGCTTCGAGATGGTGTTGTTAACCTCAGCAGGGTAACGATGTGGTATCAAAGTCGGTGGTTGCCAGATGATTATTAGAGCTTGAGTAATGTTTGTTCGTGGTGTATGTGACTTTGTGTAACCAATGTCGGGGGTCGACATCGTGGGTCTGGACTCGTGAAAATAATCCTTGGTGTGCATAGTGAGGTGCGAGTAAGCCAGTATGTGGCAGTGTGAATGAGGGTGGTAGTCTCTATGTTCTAAAATATAGAGTGTTTGAGATCAAGTTCCATGATGGATTGGTCTCGTGTTGTACGTTTGTCGCTGGAACGGTTTGTGTTCCGCGAGAGTTATGTTTCGAGGTTTAGCAGCATGAGTTGGATCTTGATTCGATGTTTAATCGATGTTTCATGGATTACAGTAATGTCAGTGGGTAGTCTGTATGGAGGTTGATTCTTCACGTCGTGTTTTCCCTTCTGTGACGATAGTTTTGGGGTTTCAGTTGTCGAGACATTTTGCTGTTGGACGGTGTTGGTGGGTTTTCATCAGAGATTGTCGATGGTTATGGGATAATATTTGGCTTGAGTTTCAGTGTTGAATTTTAGGGACAAAATTCCTTTAAGAGGGGGAGAGTTGTGAGATCCTGACCCATTTTCTGTTTCAGCGTTTTCAAGTCGCGTTTAGTGTTTTTGTCGTAGCATGTTTATACGTGTTTTTATGCATGTTCTGGTTTAGATATGCCTGTGGAGTTGATTCTCGGGGTTGTTGGGTGTTGTGGTGCGAATTTCAAAAAAAATTTAAAAAAAAGATATTTTCGTAGCCTATAAATATCTCGTATTAGATATTTTTAAAAGATATTTTCGAAACTTCTCAACTAAGTTTTTTCTTTTTCTCTCTGCCTTCTCTCTAACTTCTAAGGGGCCCGGGGCTCGGTTTTTGACGATCCAATAGCAGATCGTTAGTTTCCTCATGGTGAGCTACGAATCTATCCAAATAGAATTTCATTCCGGCGAAGTTTGGTTTTGCACATGATTTGAGGCGTCGAGTTTTTTGACTCAACAAAGTAGGATCCTAGACTCTCATATCTTAAAGGGGTGCTACATTCAATCGTATGTGCTTTTACTGTTTAAAAATGCATGAAAATTCGATTTATGTTTTGAAAGGTCGGGTTTTGGTTCAAAATTGTTTACGATTAGATGAAACATGTTTGCTTAGATAAGAAGGGTTATTGTTAAAGTGTCTTTTGTTTTTGTTTCCTTTGAGGTTATGGGCTTATGTATGTCTGTGGGTTTCAAAATAAGTGAGTTGGTGGTTTGATTCGAGTTTGGATGAATGCTGGCTTCAAATTTCAGCAAAAAGATTAGTTTTCGGCGTAGGACCGCTTGAGGGATAAAAATCATATTTTTGCTTTTATTGGTTTATTACATGATATTAGACTTGTGGATATCTGGTTTTCAAATGGTGGTTTGAAAACGGTGGATTTGTGAAAATCTCAACAAACTGTGTTTTGGAGAATTGGAGCCAACCCTTTGGGTTGAGTCTCAGTTTTAAAATGTTCTGTAGGAAATGGAAAAAAACATCATTAAAATGTTTTGTTTGATGTCCATGTTGATGGATGGATCTTTATACATGTTTAATGTATAATTATTGAAATGTTTTCGTAGTCGAGCTACGGGCTATTTTTTTAAATGATCCTATTGATGTGCCGTGATAGTGTGTGTGGATGTGTGCCTATATTGCTCCTCGGTGGAAGTTAAAAAACGTACGCAGAGTAGGTGCCTTCATGCCTTCGGGTTAATCCCCGTAAACAAGGTGTTGGGTGCTTAGTGCCCTTAGGTTTCGGGCTCGTAAACTAAGTGGTTTACGTTGTTGTGACTCCGTATAGAACTTGTCATTACTTAACAAGTCTTAAATGATTCAAAGATAGCTAATGAGCAGGAGAGTCTATAGTTGTTGCCTTTATGTTGAGTTGACAGAGTCGGTACATAGGATTCATTTTTTCTCTTTTCCTTGGCAGTGTGTTCCGAGTGAAAAATATCGTTTTGTCCTCGGTTGTGTGATCCGAGTAGACAATAACATTTTGATTACTACTTTTCTTTAACTGTGAAACGTTGTTTGCATGTTGAAATGCTCAATTTTGAGGATGGAAAATCGTTTTGAGACTCGTGTTAGCCTAATGAAAAACTTGTGATTTTGGGCTGAAAATCCTTTTGAGGCTCATGTGATTGAGTTAATTTATGCTATGTAATTGCATATCCTGCTTTATTGCATTATATCTATTTTTATTGAGTTTTAGCTCACGTTGTGGGATTTGTAAAACCTTTTTCAGGTGAACGTGGTCTTGTAGATTGATATGAGGTGCCCAAAGGTGGTGGTTGATGACAAGACTTTTGTTTTGTCTTGATAGGTAGTTTAGACCATTGTAGATGGATCACGTTGTATTTGATTGAAAAGCATGTCATTCTTACGGATGTATGCATGATTTATGCCTTTGAGCGAAACCTTGGGTTTGTAGCTTTTGGTGGTTGATCTTGGGCTTTTCACGTAATTCAGAGTTTAGAGCGTAATAAATAGAATAATTTTATATTTAAGAGTGACACTAAACAAATTTTATGAATGCATATACATAGTTTAATATTTTTTTTAGATAATAGTGTACATACCGAAAAATGAGAGGGGGCACGTGCCCCCTCTGGGCGTGCATTGGTTCTGCTACCCCCTCTAGCCCTTATTATGTTACATTTTTTCGCAGATCATTTGCAAACTTTTCTTTCGACTCTTCTTATTAATAGAGTAGAAGTGAGTGTTAGTTCTTTTAGGAGGATTTCTTGTTTTTTTTTTTTTTGTGTTTATGTTATTTTTGTTATGTACGGTTATTCTCTTCTTGTAACAATTTTTTAATGCCTTACTATCATTTTTCCCCTTTATATTCTATTAAAAACATGGATCGTGATTATGAAGAAACACCTACGTACAATAAGCTAATCATTACAAGACCAACGCCCAATTAAGTTACTTGTGATATCAAAAATTATCATCAAATATCTGCAATTAATAAAATTTAACTCTCTATTTATCCCTATTACTTCAAGTGTTGATCTATATGCAGCACCTATTACTTTTAGTTATCCCTTTTACTCGTTTGTGAATGTCATCCCACATACTATAGACTATGCAACAAAGACAGAATATGATTCTATTATGTCCCAAATAGAAATTTCAATCATAAATATCATTAATACTTTCAAAATAATCAACAAGGACATAACATCAAAATTATTTCTCAACTAACTAGCAAGGTAGAGATGAGATATATAAAGATCATATACATCAAAATTTATTTTTTGTTATGTACGGTTATGATCTTTAAAATTTGAGGTTATGATCTTTCACTCCTAATAAGAGATAAATAAAGATCATATACCTCAAATTTATTTTTCAGCAAACTAGCAACGTAGAGATGGGATTATATAACCATCAATATTCCATTTTTGCACTAACTCTAAAAAATTGATATTAAAATTGTCAAATAAACCAATTTGTAAATCAAAAACCACAAAATAAAGCCTTTGTACTCCAAGTTACAGTATAACTTAAACTTAAATTGAATGTTATAAATTTTCAAGAATAATTATCATATGTCTAAGTTCCTCGAAGGGAACTGTAATAAACCATAGTCTAGAAATCGATAGAAAAGGAAAGTACCTTTTGAATCAAACAAATTTTCAAAATCTAATTTCTTTAAGAAGGGCCAATATAAGTTAATTTATACCAAATCTTAGGTCCAAATACCAAGAAGTGAACCCATGATAAATTTTTTGAAATTTTTTTTACGTAAAACAAAAAAAAATAATTATTATAAAAAAATAATAATAAAGTCATGGTTGGCCCCTCATGAGAATTTGTGCCAAACTTGGGCACCAAGTTGGATAAAATATAAGAGTATATCCCTACACTTAACTAAGGTTAAAGTTAACCAACTTGCGGTTAATTAAACTAAATATCGGTTTAATTGAAATGAAAAGCACATTAAAATAGAATGTAAATGAGGTTAAGTGTGTAAAGATATAAATAACTTGTCAATTATAAAAATTATAATTTAATACAATTCCATAGAAAAAAAAGGCCACTTTATACGTTAAATCAAATTTTGAGCACTTTTTGTGCAATGTAGTACAATTATATTTTATGAATCATTAAAATGCCAATAAATAGATATAAAATTAGATTTTGGGGGGCCTAAACACCAAATGGCCGGTCCACCCTTATCCTCCGCTCAAGTACGTTGAATTGTCAAATCATGAATCCATGTATCCTCCCCACAGTCAAGTTCCCACAGTCAAGTTCATTGAGTTGTCAAATCATGAATCCATGCATGCATCTCCTTTGTCACTTCCACCCATCAATATAAAACCTCCACTATACATTTTTCTCTATAAAACCAGCCCTTGCCTCCTCCTTGGTCGGTCACACTAGAGAGAGGAATTGAATGTGAAGAAGAGTGGAAGAAGAAGAAAGAAGGAGTTGGTCTTAGTCCTACTCTCTAACACCAAGATTCAATCTGATCCAAGTACTTTTTTATTTCAAAACCTATCTCTACTCAAAAACTTATGATCTCACCTCTAATTTTGAGAACATAAATCAAGAACACAAAAAGAACAAACTTGAACGAAGCTAGAATAAACTAGGGCTAAGTTTAACCTTCAAGCTCCAGTTTCATAATTTTTATAGTAGTGAACTATTTCTTTTAAGTTTTTTTAGTAAATTCTATAAAAATGATCTCAAAGTAATTTTTGTGTCCAGAATTAGATTTTAATGTTAGATGTCATATAAAAATTATTTGATGAGTTTTTACTAAGTGAATTTTGAGAAATCAATTTTTTCCAAAACTATACATATCCTGTCACAATTTGTTGTAGAGGTTAAAACCTTATTTTAGAAACTTGTTCTAAAAATAATTTCTTCATAAAATTGTTCCAAACATAATATTCTACCTCTCTGCCAAGTTTGAGTAACTTTGAACATTGTTTAATGGGTCAAAATGATTTTTAAAATAGCTGGATTGAATATGTTACTGTGGGCAAATTCAACACACTTTCTTATGAAGGTTAAAACTCATGTTTGTGATGGTCAAAATGCAAAGTGTGCTTCATGAAAAAGCTAGGGGACACTTTAATCTATATTGTACAAAACTCAGGGCATTTGAAGTTGTTTTAATATTTTAAATATAATCATCTTTGGGTGCATAAAAATCAAGACAAATATGACTTTTAAATAAAAATGGAGTCAAGCCTAAATCCTAACTCCCTAGGCATCATTAGTGACCATTTGGACCTAAAACATTGATGAGACATGTAAATTAAGGAATTTTCTTTAGTTTTACGAGAAGTAGAGCCATGAACCTTAACCATAGAATTGTTCAAAAACCCATTCGGAAACCCGAATCATTCTTATACCATTTAAACATTAGAGGATGGTATGCCACGTTTACGTATCGTTTGTTTATGGCTAGGCACCGAGGTTTTGCCGCTAGAGGTTTGAATCGGGACTACTTTGCAAGGAAGTGATCTTTGTTACGTTTGGATAAGGTTAGAGTGCTTAGTAATTATTTTGAATAATGATTTGTGAGCTATACTTTAAAATGTTTCAATATTCATGTTTTGAACCATGTGAATTTTTTAGGAATGATAGCACGAGATTCTTGTTTTTAAATGCCATGAAATTTTTATATTCAAAGATATTGAAAATTCAAATGTGGTATTCATATTTTTTGAAGAAGCATGTATGTGTGAAAACAAATTTTTGACAATGATATATGATATGTTCCAAAGTATTAAGTTATAAGGGATTATGGCATTTTATATCACGTTAGGGGAGGTTACCCAATTATGGTTTTTATACATATCTCTAAAGGAGAAGTTTCCCATTGAGCGGGGATTTTAACCTTTAAAGGCATTTTGGGCTAAGCCCTGGGTTATGGTACCGTCGAAACTCCTGATTGTGAAGTTGATGACTACTTGAATACTATTGAGTATGAGTTGTGAATGAGAAGCGTATATTTTCAATTGTGGCTGTTATGCTAGAAATTATACTTTTGTTAAATAAGAAAGTTATTTATTACTCATGAGATTCTTTATGATGAAACGAGATTATGCATTTTTACATCCCTTATTACAACATAATGAACCAATTTCAAAGACGTTTTTAGTGTACTTAAACTAAGTGTTTGACTTCATTCTTGTTCATTATAGTATTAAGTGCATTTTTATGGAATCTTGTGGTTGCAGATAACATAAATGGTTAGAGGTTAGGCCACCACAGTCATGTCTAGTAGTCTTAAGCATGAAGATTAGACGTTATTTTTGCTTCACTCTTTTTAGTACAATTTGGTACCTTTAAAATGCTGCATGTTAGAAACTATGATGTTTTTTTATGGAAGTATATGATCTATGTTTTAGGATTGGGGATATCTAGAACCTTATTATCTTTTATCTATGAAAAATCGTTGGTTGTTTCAACCAGAGTTGCATGAATATTTTTGGTTTTGGCTTGTATAAATTTCCTTCTTGATTGCTTTAAGTCATATCGATTTTTGAGTCCACAAAGATGTGGCGAGATCATACCCCTTTGCACGGGTTTAGTGCCTTGCAGAAACGTGGTGTGACCGGAATACAATTCTCTTTAAACCTCATTATATCAAATCATTAGGTGTATAATAACTGAAAAAGATCATTGTGATTACCCGAATATATTTCCACTTACCAACTACTAACGTTAAAAAATGAACAATGGATAACATATTTTAAATTATATTATTTGCTAATATCCGCGCAAAAATCTATAGAACTCTGAAACACCTAAACCTCCACTAATGATATGATGCATTGATGATACGATGCGGTCTACATATTTAGAATATTATAAATCTAAACTCTAATACAAATTTTTTCACTCCCCAAACTGGGAGGCCATGGACGACGAGTCTCAACCCAATGAACCACATAAGCCTAAAACCAAAGTAAGACTATCAAATAAGTTAAAAATAACAATTCCAAATTGCAAAATAATCGTCTGATCAATTGTGTAGAAAACTATTACTGATATATAGCTGATTGGACAAATACATCTCAAAATAAGCTTAATATATCCTCATTCTCTCTCTCTCTCTCTCTCTCTCTATATATATATATATATATATATTTTAAAAACAAAAACAATTAAGCCCATACTAGGTGTAAGAATTATGTCTACAATCATCATAGATAACATTTTAAGTACATTAGCAATGGCTAGCCAACATATTCAACCATTGTAGACAGATGAAGGATGTTTTTATTCTCAAAAAGGGTAGAGCAAGATCTAACAGCAAGTTTGGCTTCATTAGATTTCGACAAGCTAATGAGGCTACATCTTCCATATAACACTATCATGAAGCTTGGTGTTTGGATCGAAGATTGGTGACGCAGAGGGCCATGGTGGACACAATAAAAAGACATGTAGCAATGAGTAAGAAGAAATTGACAGAAACACCATGGAAAAAAAATTCTCTAGAAATAAACAACTAGTGATGGATCAAAACACATCAGTTCAAGAGGAAAGGCAGCTCGATGAAGAACAGGCTTAATTGAAGCAACATAGGTTGATTATGAGTGGACTAAAGGATGTGCTATAGGCATTATCAAAGACCACAAACAAATATAATTCTAGGAAGAAATGAAAAGTGAAGGGGATTTCTGCATCAAGATTAACCCTCTGATAGGTTTGAATGCCCCTCTTCAATTCACAAGTGAATATGAGAGAAAATCATTCCTCCTAGATGGAAGCCAATGGTTAGAAAATTGGTTCGAGATATTGTACAAGTGGAGTGAAAGGGAAACCAATTTGATTGGAAGAGTCTGGATCAACGTAAAAAGGGTATCTCTTCGTGCGTGTAATGTGAATACCTTCACCATGATAGGAGAAACTTGGGGAGAGGTCATAAGCATAGATAGCAATACCAAGAAAAGGAGAAACCTTGAGAGGGGTTGTGTCTTAATAACAATAAGCAAGGTTAACCATATTAACCAAATCTGTAAACTAGAGGAAGAGAGATTTTTATACAACATACGTCACACTGTGGGTGAATCTCATAACATAAACATTTAGAGAGACCAAGAACCCTTAACTAAGATCAAACATACCAAGGTATTACAAGATGATGATAAGATACTTGAATGCTAGCTTGAGTACCTATAGAACGAGAACACATCTCAAAGGCAGCAAGGAAGATAAAGCATAACTAGAGGAGGCCCTAGATGAAGTAGCACTCGTTAGCTGGTGAACGAGTCAATAACCTCCAAGCAGGATCTAAAGGAAAAGTAAAAATAAAGAAACTTCCAATAGTTGATCTGCAACAATGGGACACTGTAGACACCCCAATTTGACCCTGCCTAATCTTAGGCGAATTCGATGATGAAAACAGGTGGAATAGGGCCTCAGTTCGATTCTCGAGAAGTGATCCAAGCTCGGTATTTGAACCCGGAACCTTCAAACCAATGAAATTTTGTCAAACCATCGAAACTTGCTGCCCAAGTAAGGCGACCGCCAACTTGTATTGTGGCGCCCGCCACAGAACTTTGTAGAAATCCTAGCCCAAAGTGCCGACCGCCACCTTCCATCATGGCGACCGCCAACTCCCATTGTGGCGACCGCCATAGAACTTTGTGAAAACTTTCAAAAACCTGGCGACCGCCAACTTGCATAGTGGCGACCGCCAACTCCAAATGGCTTGATGTGTCCCAAAACGTGGCAACACCTCATTGGTTGAAAAATTCTATAAATACCATACCCTAGCGTACGTTTTCAGTACGAATTTTTGAGTGAGAGAGACTCTGCCGATATACCGAGCGATTTCGAGCCCTGACGCCGAAGCCCTGCCGAGATACTGAGTCCCGAATTTCCAATACCAACCCTGAATCCTACATTGCTGGGATCACCACCCGAGGATTGGACAACTGGAGCTCATTCTACCGACTTGAGGATTTCACAATTCAGGTACTCTGTTTGGATCCCCGGTCCTTCTAGCCCTATTTTATCTCTTTTGGGGCGATCGGGTTACATTCAATTTCAATTCATGTATTCTTTTACATAATCTTGTGATCATTTACATTACTTTATTTATTTTAGTTGCCTTAATTCCATTTAATTTAGTTGCTCTAATTTCTTAGTTTACACTCTCACACTAAGTACATTATCTTTTTCTTTAATTAATTCATTAATTAGTGCTAACATCAATTAACAATACGACTAAATAATGTCAATTATTGTTATAATACAAAGTACTTACATAAAATTAGTTGTAATTATCAATATTACGTCCATTTAAATTCTAGCATTTTTATTCTCTTTCTCTTTCTTTTTATATTAAATTAATGCTCAAATATTATTTATTTTTCTTTTCCTTTAACTAGTCTAATCTTTTTTTACTAGTATTTCATCTTATTCCATTTATTTAATACTCAATTTTAATCTCTACCTTTTACTTTATTTCCTAGCATTCTACTTTATTTTCATGTAATAATTAGTTTGTTGGTTTATTTTATTTTCTTTATTAGTTAAATGTTCATTTTCTTTTATCTTGATATAATTTTCTTTCAATGTATTAGTTATTTCTTTTTCATTTCTTTTTTGTAGTTTCAGTGTAATTTTCTAATTTTTATTTTCTCTTCCTTTTATCTTCTTTTATTATCTATTTTATTTTTTTTAAATGCCAATACTACATTTTCTTTACTCTCTCTTTAATATTAGTTTAAATATTCCTTAACTAGAATTAATTTAATCTTCTTTTATTAACTTTTATTTTCCATTTTCTTTCTTTTTCTTTTAATAGTAAGTGTAATTTTTCTAAATATTTTGTCATTAACTTTATTTTCATAAAAATGTTCCATAACTTTAATTTCTTTTTTTCCTCTTATTTTTCTTCTTTTAGGATATAAAATATGAATAGTTAGGTTTCCTTTTAATAGTTTAAATAAACATTTTACAACATTTTCACTTAAGGATCATTTTCTTTTACAAACTTCTTTTTCATTTTCTTTTTCTTTGAATTCTTAAACTCTCTATTGTCATTTTCTTTATTAATAAACTTTCTTTTAAGTATAGAATTTGCATGTAATTTTTTTGTTACCTTTAAATCATGTTAATGTTAATTTAGCTTGCTTTGACAATGTGCATATTTTAGTTACTTTTCTTAAAATCTTGCTTTGTTTAATGTATTTCTTGTTAGCAAATCATGTTTAGGCAATTTTAGCATTTTCAACCATATTTTTTATTCTTTTATGCAAACCATGTTAGTTTAGTTTATTTTTGTGAATATTGCATGTGGGTATGT